>BHFT01029110.1:0-28336 GCA_004320025.1 Laticauda laticaudata | reverse complement strand
TATTTGTTGCTTTTGCTGTTTGACACAGTCAACCAAAACTTTCTCTTCTTATCTTCCTCCTGCACATTCTTTTCTGGTCGAGTTCTTCTTTGAGATGGCCATTTCTGACCCCCGCTGCAACCGCCTTAAGGAAAGGGAGTAATGGCCAGCTGGGGAGGAGAGATGCGGCTCTCCTCGACCCTGCAGGCAGTCTCCCCCCCCTCTTCACCTCCTCTACGGGGTGGCTTAGCCCCGAAACCAGCCGGCTCAGGGCACTCCAGCAGCAAGCATGAATTGAAGCCTCGGAGAGACGAGGTTTCGGTCTGTCACCGAAGAAGCTCAAACTGGAAGTGCCTATTTTGATATTCTCGTGATATTATATCAAAGTATCTCTGCAACTGGACAAGGAATAAAGATGAAATACTCTTTCATATTATTACTGATCTAATAATTAGGCAACATTGCAATATTCCTGTGGAGTACATAGTTCAATGTTCTGCATTTTTCTTCAGTAGTTAAATGTGAAGCCTGTATTTATAAAGCCAATTTCTTTCCTAGGACTACAGTAGGAAGGGCAAAACAAAATTTAAGCCTACGACTACTACCTTGCTTATGTATCACTGAAAACACACAACATTTTTTCCCCTTGAAGAATTTGCTTGTGGTAGAAAAAAGAGATATGACATAAACCAGTCATATGCAGCATTTGAAAGAAGTGGGACTCACTTTCTGACTTAATAAAGGGGTACAAGAGTTCCATCAGTGATGTGATATCATCACTAGGAGGCAGGAAGAAGATCTTCAGGGCTCTTTTAAGATTGGAATCAGCAAGAAATTAATTCAGATATTGTTGTGGTTCGCCAGCAGCAGGTGTGGATGGCTGAGGTCTCTGAGAGTGAGGACTTGGATAAGGGGCCTGTGTGTGATTCAGGGATGGGGCCAAGAGAGTGGGGTGCTGCCTTTGGAGGTCGTGGAGTCTGGCAGCAATGACAAAGAGGACCCCGGCAAGCCTGTGCTCAATGCACATGTGCTTAGGGCTGCTCAAAGGAAAAAGCAGCTGAAGCAGCACAGGCGATTCAGGAGTAAGGCTGGAAGGTGATGGCTCCTCCCATAAAAGATAAAAGACAGCCTTCAGGGTTGGCTTCTTTGCAGGAAGCAAAAAAGTTCTTTTGACTCAGATTCCTCGTTGAAGCCCTGGTTACTCCGATTTGTTTTTTTAAAAAAACTTCAGGCTTTGGATATTTATCTGCAGTTAGTCTTTTGTTCTTGGCAGCCTTTCACAACATTGAAAGGGCTTGATCTTATTTGGGACAATTAGTTTTGAATGACTCTTGGCTGTGAATACACAGAATTCACAGCACCTCATTAAAAAGGTTTGCTTTTATACATACTTTGTGTTTGTTTGATTTAAACAAAGCTTGGGGCAAAACAGGTATCTCTCCCCTGTAATCCTAGAAAAATGTCTGCTCCTGAGTTGATTTCCCACTTTTTTTTTTTTTTTTTTTGCCCAGAGTAGAAACTTTAAATGAGGATGGAAAATATTATCTTTCAGAGACTTCTCTTATTTCTCCCCTTAAAACCCTTTTTTAAAAAATGGAACAAAAGGCCAAGAAAATTCCAGGAAAAAAAGGGCAATTTCTGACTTGCATGGGATGGATCAAGAGTGGGAAGGGGAAGTCAAAGATAGGAATGAGATTATGAAACCTCTTGCATCATCCCCTTTTCCCCAATTGCATCAAATTATGGCATCATGATCTCAATTCTGTAGGTCAGAGGTCTTCAAACTTGACAGCTTTAAGACCTGTGGACTTCGACTCCCAGAATTCTCCTCCAGTCATGTTTGCTTAGGAATTCTGGGAGTTGAACTCCACAAGTCTTAAAGCTGAAGACCCTTGCCCTAGGTGGAGATTCATAAAAACGGCAGGTCTCGGTTTGGCTATTTCTTCCTAAATAATAGAACAGATTTTAATCTCCAGCAGCACTGATGTAACTGAGAATCTGAAAATGAACTGGAGAGGGTCATGGATCTGTACAAAATCCGTGGTCCCAACAACTGTATTGTAAACACCAGTTTAGACTGACAAGGCTGAAATTCAATTATAACACCTTGGAACTTCAAATGCATAAGTTAAATTATGTTATCCATTTCAATTTAGAAAAGGAATGCTGGGCACAAATGGGGCCATGAGCTCTTTAGTGATGCGGTAGAAAGTACAGGACTGCCATCAAGTGACCACTGTAATGAGCTTAGGCAGATGGTTCATATTTCACTTGTCTTGATGGAACATAAATAGATGGTTGAGAGTAATTCATATATTGCAAATATGTTCTTATTCATATGCACTGGATAACTGAATCAAAGGATTTATTCAGGTTGGGAATGTGATAAATGACATGGGCATGGAAGCATGGTGGATGGGACAATGCCATTTTTGCTTTACTACATCATCATAAAGAGTTCTGCTTGCCTTGACTGCTATTTCTGCCTATGCCCTCCTAGGTGAGTTGATTACCACAAGTAAGGAACTAAGTTCTTTGACTCACTTCCCCACTCCCCTTAGTATGCTTTTTTTGTGATGGCCGAACAAACATAGTATTTTGTTGATGGATATTTATGTAAATCTCTTGTAAAAGAAGTCGTGGCAGGTATTTATTTGCTTAATTTATTTAGCTTCCCATCTCACATACTTCAGAAAAAAATCATAACAGCAAAAAAACAGTGGTGGGATTCAGCTGATTTGCACCAGTTCACGAGAACCATTTCCTAACTTAAAACATCTTTTAAAAACCTCAAGCTAAGCCTAAGGAAGAATAACAAGATATTAGGGGAGGGGAATATTTTTTCCTTTGAAAAGAGGGGGAAATAAATCAGCATAACATATGCCATTGTAATAGCAGTATGCATTAAATAAAATATATAATTACTTTTCCCTATGTTAAATAAATACATTGAACTCTCACAGCCACAATCCTGATTTTTTTAGGTCCAAATCAAAGGAATTAGCTTATAATTAAGACACCAGAGGAAGGAAGGAAATCCCTTCTCTGTGTGCAAATTCATTCAGCCACAAAGAGCTGCAACAGTTCTTTTTTCTGGTTAGGGGACCCCATTTGGTTTAATCTGATTAGGGAAGAAAATTATTACTTTGAGACAAAAAAAAAAAACTAATAGCACAAATAAGGAAGATCATGGTAGAAGAAAAGAAACCTAAATCTTTTAGCAACAAACCTAAAATATAGCAACTAAAGCTGCTAAGAATTACATAAGGAGACCTGGAGAGCAAGCAAAACAGGATAAATGCTGTATTTGCTCCTTTGGATTTTATGATTTAGTGGTGGAGATTTCACAGTATGAGAAAAACTGTTGAAATAGAATTGGCTCCATGACAAATATGAAACTTCTCAATTCTACTCTTCAAAAACCAAGATAGTGCTTTGGCCCTACTGGCAGGCAGGGAGAAAGTATTTTTGTGAAATCTTTCCACTATTCTCATTTTTATTTTCCATAGACCAAAATAATGTACTGATCTAATATTGTTACAGCAATGGGTTTTCTTTAGCATCACTGATAAGTTACTCAATGTTCCCATCAGAAAGCAGGAAATTTTGAAGTTCAGCTTATGACATGTTCATACAATCACCGCTCTGGGAATAAAATCCCCTCATGAATGAAGGTGAATATACGTGTCCCAGGATAATGTTGTAAGATCCAATCTGGTCACCGGGACCAGAGTTGTAGTCTTCCAAGCTTTCCACCTCATGCTAGAGCCCATATACAGGGAACTTCTCTCTCTCCAGACTGTGTGCACTGGACTGTTCCATGTGTAGTACAATTCCATACTACCAGAGGTAGTATTCAGCAGGTTCTGACCAATTCTGGAGAACTGCTAGCAGAAATTTTGAGTAGTTCAGAGAACCAGCAAATACCACCCCTGACTGGAGATTTTACAGTATCCTTCCCCTGCCATGCCCACCAAGCNGAGAACCAGCAAATACCACCCCTGACTGGAGATTTTACAGTATCCTTCCCCTGCCATGCCCACCAAGCCATGCCCACAGAACCCATAGTAAAAATAATTTGAATCCCAACACTACGTACTACACATGGAACAGCCCAGTGCATACTTTCTGGACAGAAAGAAATTCCCTGAATATGGGTTCCAGTACAAGTCCAAAAGTTTGTAAGGCTAAAATTCTGGTTCCAATTACCGATTCAGATTGGATCCTGCATCATAATAGCTGAAAAAAAATATTATATAGCCTACTTGCACCTTTAGGGATCCAAAATAGATTCTGAAGATAATCTTAATGAGTTTTGACAGAAGGACAACTTATACTGCTAGAAAGGTACATGATGACCCTTAAAGAAGAAAGAGAGGAGAGGTACATAATAATCAAGATGTATAGGTCTAACCTAGTCCATTCATTGTCCCAGAAAATTAGTGACACTTGAAATGGTTTAATACACTGCTAATGCAGGAGTGGGCAATTTATAGACCATGGACTTTATGTGCTTCCCAGTAACCATTTGTGACCCCAAGCAGCCTGAAAATGTGCTACTAACAGGGGCTCATTTTGCAGAATTTGGAGGAGTTAAGGATGAGGATAAGAAGCTCTTGCTCTTATTCCCATGGCAAAGACCATGATTATTCAAACATTGCCCATCTCATAGTAATTTTATAGAGCTATACAAATATTCAATTTAGACATTCAATTTGGAGTCAATTAGACTGCATCTTTGAGTCAAACCAATTTTCTGAATCAAATGAGAAAGTTGATTGAAACTGTTGACTTGAATCAAATGGCTCCAAATCATTTATGTATACATAGAAACCCTTTTACATACACATAGAAACAACTTTTTTTAAAAAAAAATACTAATTTTCTAAATCAAATTGACTCAATTAGATTTGATTTGAACATCCAAATTAAATTAGATCTATTTTCCAAATCAACTGATATTGCCAAGTCAAATTGATTGATTTTGCAAATAAAATAGACAATTCAAATTGGATTTTATCTGATTCACAGAGACCTACCCAGGCAACAGCTTCTCATAATAATTGTAACCTGTTTTTTTCTTTCATTTAGAGCAGTATGGCAAAACAATAACATGGGTATCAAAGGTGACATGCCACGATATTTTAGGCGACATATGCCAGCATTCAGCAACACCTGACAATAGCTATTCTTGAAAGTAGGTGCCATTTTAGCATAATTTGCAGAGACTTTTGCATAAAGTCTCAGGACCCTTCAGAAACTATGTGAGAGGGTTGTGCATGACTTCTGGAGCTTCCAAAAATATGTGAGGACAGAGCAGGCTTTCATGTGGTTTTGACAGGCAAAAAAGATCAGGACTACATGTGAAGTTCCAATTAAATTTATTTACTACTCAACTTACCATTAGCACTATCTTGAGAAGGGCCAATGAAATTCAAGAGGAGTTCAACTTGGTCTATTCGTGGCTCCATAGAGTTTCTAGGCTAATTCCTCTTGATTCCACACCCATGTTCTGCTGCTCCTACTCTTACAGATTTTTTGGAGGCTATAGAGACCACGGAAAAGCATTCTCCAAAGTTAAAAATGAAGGCCTTATGTGATCCAAAGTATTGACCCATGGCCTGTCAACAGAAAGAGAACACTGCCTAAAGATAACAAACAACCAGACCATATATTTCTTAAAAAAATAAATCTTTGTCACATTGAACCCAAAGATTTACCATCACTACTAGAGGTTTAACTGAATCCATTTTGAAAAGCCAAAATAAGTGCTTCCACTGGGCTATGATAACTCCATTCACTTTCTTTTTCTTTCTTTCTTTCTTTCTTTCTTTCTTTCTTTCTTTCTTTCTTTCTTTCTTTCTTTCTTTCTTTCTTTCTTTCTCTTTTTCTTTCTGACTTTCTCNTTTCTTTCTTTCTTTCTTTCTTTCTTTCTTTCTTTCTTTCTTTCTTTCTTTCTTTCTTTCTTTCTCTTTTTCTTTCTGACTTTCTCTTTCTTTCTTTTCCTTCCTTCCTTCCTTCCTTCCTTCCTTCCTTCCTTCCTTCCTTCCTTCCTTCCTAAGTTCCTAATTCACTGAAGTACAAGAAAAGGGAGAATCCGACTGGCAAGATTCTGTTATTATAGCTAATCTCAAGAAAAAGTTCAGGTGGTCCTCAACTTAATACTACAATTGAGCCCAAAATTTAAGTTGCTAAGTGAGAAATTTGTGAGTTTTGTCCCATCTTATGACTTTTAACACCACATTTGTTAAGCGAATTGCTTCAGTTCTTAAATCGGTAACGTGGTTGCTAAGTGAATCTGGTTTCCCCATTCACTTTGCTTGTCAGAAGGTTTGCGAAAGGGGTATCATATGATCACTGCAACCATCAGAAATGTGAGTTAGCTGCCAAGCATCCAAATATAAATCATGTGACCATGGGATGCTGTAATGGTCATAAATGTGAAAAATGGCCATAAGTTACTTTTTACAGTGCCATTGTAACTTTGAGTGGTCACTAAACAAATGGTTGTAAGTTGAGGAATACCTGGATTGATATCCCTCCCTTCTCCCAATGGATGTTACTGAAGGCAGATAATAAATGAACATGATATAAATGAAGTATAGTTAAAATAATGCCTTAAAGGTATACTGAAACATATTTAAAAAGCCCATTTGATAAACATCTGCTAAGGTGTCAAAAGTCTACTTAAATAAAAATGCTTTTACTTGCTGGCCAAAGAATAAGAGAGAATAAATGACCTTGGCTTCTCCTAAATCCTGAGAGCAAACACTGAAAGGATCGTTTTTGTAGTCCAAATATAGCATCTAAATATAACAGTCATAAGTGTGAAAAATGGTCATAAGCCACCTTTTTCAGTGCTGTTGTAACATTGAACAGTCACTAAATGATTTGTCATAAGTCAAGGACTACCTGTAGTTTTGTGGTGTTGATTTCTTTGTCTTGTCTACCTAGCTGAGCTCAAAGTATATGAACAAAATAAAAAAATAAAATAAAAGTAGAGCCCAAATAGGAAACAGTAAACAAAAGGTATACTCCATGCCCAGCTAAGAGCTCCAGATACCCTGGTCTGCTGCAGAACCTTGGATAAAAGTCAGGTCTTTAAGGAATGTTATCTGGGTGGGAGTCACTGGGATTTTAGGATAAGGGTGAGTCTCATTCTAGAGGGCAGGTCCCAGGGTCTTTGACCACTGTTTGGCCAAAGGGATCCAGAGCAGAGGTGGTATTCAGCAGGTTCTGATCAGTTCTGAAGTTTTAGCGGAAAATTTGAGTAGTTTGGAGAATCAGCAAATACCACCCCTGATTGGCCCCGCCCTCATTTATTCTCTTCCTCCTGAGTCCCAGCTAATTGGCTGAGTCTTCTTTTGTTACCCTGCATAGGAGAACGGAGCTGGAAAGCAGGTTAGTGGGGTGGGGAGAGAATGGGGATTTTGCAGTAACCTTTCCCTGCCACATCCACCAAGCCACACCATGCCCACAAAGCCACACCCACAGAACCGGTAGTAATTTTTTTTTTTGAATCGCACTGCTGATCCTGTTAGAGCAAACCATAGGAGATGAGTGATCTTCAAGGAATCAGAAAGAAAGCCCTATAGGGCTTTATAGGTCCCAGCTAGCAAATAAATTCTACCTAGAAGCAAACTGGCAACCAGTGCAACTTATGAAGCAGGATTTATCACATAGGGACTTCAAAGCATGCCCATTACTTCACACATGGCTGCTTTCTGGACCAGTTCAACTTTTGAGCAGTGTTTTCTGTGGAGATTCTCAGTCATTCAGGTCATGGCTGTCCCAAAGGTGCTTTTTCAAGAAGCAACTGGACTTTCTTGTTTTTCTTTGAAAATATTTCAGTTCTCATTCAAGGAGCTTCTTCAGTTCACTTCTTCACACTGAAGAAGCTTCTTCAGTTCAGCTCTTCTGGGGCTTTTGAGTGGTTTTAGGAGAACAAGGATTGAACTGTGGCTTTTGAACAGTCTTCAGTAGCAACCACTCATTGTTAAGTGAGGACTGAGGGACCTGTGGCTTGTTTCTATCAGTCCCATTCAGCATATCCAACAGTATCTGGACAGTAACTGGCTTGCTATTTCTGATTTAAGGAGGGTTTATTTTGCCTCCCCATAAGGCAAAGTTCTCACAATGTGTTTTCCTTCAGATCAAAATACAATCAGCACTCAGAATTACCCTGTAGCAGTAACTGCATGAATGACAAATGGTTTCAATGTCATAGGTGGACATTGTATGCATGGGGAGCTTAATATTCAATCAATTCACAATAATTTATAATGAGGTCAGCAAGATCATATAATGGTTAAAGTGCTGGTCTGGAAACCAGGTTACCATGAGTTCTCTCCTTTAGGCATGACAGGCAGCTGTGTGACTTTGTTTATTCTTTCGCAGTCCAAGTAATTTAATACAGCTATTGCCAGAAGAATGGGTGAGAACATTATAGATGCTTTTTTGTATTGTAGAAAATAAAGGGGGCTATAAATCTAGTGATAAAAATAAAAAAGAAACTGAGAGTATATGGAATGAGGAGTAATGCACCTGTCCTCAGTGAACGTGTTTGCTCCCAAGCTGTGCAGTCTATTCCAATCTGTCTTTGCCCCCTATATTGAAAATACAGCTAGTGAAAATGGACTTAGGATGCAGTCCAAGAAAATGAACCAATCTGTTCTGAAGTGTTCATATTGAAGAGGGTGTGAAATGTATGAAGTTCATGACAGTGATCAGTAAAAGCTATAATGCTTTCTGTCGATGAAATATCAAGGCAATTTAGAAAGGTTGCTGTTCCACTGCTATCGAAATAAGAGGGAACTGCTTGGGATAATAACTTGTCAACAAAATAAGGTATGCCCGGGGGCAATGTCATTTCTACAGTATCTCTGAAAGCACAATAGAATTGTTTTCTTAAAAATGGGATAAAAGAAGGCATGTTTGTTTTTGTGGCATATGCCACAAAAACAAACATGCTTTCTTTTCACATTTAACGCTGAAATGAGTTCATAGACATGATTTGCAAATAAGGTAAAGGTTCTCCTTGCACATACATGCTAGTAGTTTTTGGCTCTAGGGGCCGGTGCTCATCCTCATTACAAAGCTGAAGAGCCAGCACTGTCCAAAGACATATTTGTAGTCATGTAGTCAGCATGGCTAAATGCCAAAGGCTCACGGAACGCTGTTACCTTCCCACCAAAATGGTCCCTATTTTTCTACTTGCATTTTTACATGCTTTCGAAATGCTAAGTTGGCATAAGCTAGGACAAGTAATGGGAACTCACTCTTTTACGTGGTTTTTGATTTGAGAATACTGGGTTACAAAACCAAAATACTTCTTTGCCAATTAAAATAATAAACAATCAAAATATTGTCAAAATTTAAAATGCTGGAGCTTAAAATCAAGATACAATTGACTCACATGCATTTTTAGATGATGGAATATGTCCATATCCACCAAAATTATCTCCATGTGGGAAGAGGTCATCTCTGAATTGACTTTAAAATGATGTTTGCATTTATCGCCTTTGCTTACTTTTTTTGTTTCTTTTAATATCATTAGTTGTACGTGCAAAGGGTGCATCAACAGGTTGGCTCCAAATTGGAAACAGAAAAAGTAATTCTAAACTGGCACAACAGGGCTCATTGGCAGCAGTGGGAGGGAGCATTCACAAGATAGCAGAAAGATTTGTAGGTGTGATCAAACAGACATGGTGGAGATGGGGGCATTCTAGTGGATCCAAACTTGAAGGATAGGATTCCCAAGGAAAAGAAGAAAAACTGTTCCAGCATTTTGCCCTAGCCAGCAAGACCTCACAGGTCATCTGCCCCATTGTTTCCACTCACTCCAGTTAGGATTGCTCTGCTCATGCACGAAGGTTCAGTTATCAGACTCTACAGATAGTAATCAAGCAGGAAAGCAAGTTTTGCTCTGCTATCTTGGTTTTTTGTTTTGTTTTTTTTGCTGCTGATGCATTTTGAAACCAGTGAGGCTTCAGTAACAAATTTTGATTAGAGCTCTTCTCAGTTATTCAGTCAATTCATTCATTTCACTGGGATGTGTGGGTAGAAGATCAATGGTGAAGATAAAAGAGATAGCGAGAAGAGAAGCAAGTTTATTCCACTACCTCGTGGAGAAAGAAGTTGTCATTGTCTGTTCCCAAACAGCTGCCGTTCTGGTGACATAAATTGTTCACCTGGTCATTCAAATTAAGAATGTCAAAAGAAGAAAAGCCTGATTTCTTTTTTCTTTGTGCACAACCTGTTCCTTTGGTGTGTACTGTATTTTGGATTGTAAATCTGAAGGCAAGGCTTGTCTTATTTATGATATTTATTAACGACTCTGGGACTATGCTTTGGCTAAAGAGCAGATGGTAGAAAAATCAACAATGAATAATGGATGTTAGCATCATTCATGAAAAATCTGTCATGGGGATGAACTTTGTGAACACCTTAGATCAAGGGTGTCAACTTCACATCGTCATGGCGGCATCACATGGCATCAGGACTTTTTCCCACTTTGCTAAACCAGGCATGGGCATAGCCAACACATGACACATCCAGCCCATGACTTAGATATCCTGAAGAGAGTTCATTAAGTCAGAGATGTTGATTCTGAGCCTAAAAGAGACCTTTTCTTCCCCCCCCCCCCAAAGATATGATAGTAGGCATGATTTATCACTATTTAAGCATGTTGAGATAGTAACATACATTAACAGTAGATGGAGTGAGCAAAAAAGATTACACAGTAATGATCCTACCCAGTATGTGTTTTACTTCCAAACTGTCCAATGTTCTTTCAAATGATTGTTATAGCTTCAAACCCTGATCGATCTTGTCTACAGTAGGCTTGGGAATTAAGCAAGATTAGACCTTATTGATACTAGGATGGGATCTCCAAGGTCCCTTCCAGCTCTGTTATTGTGTGTGTGTAACATCCTGGTAGAAGCAATGATAATCCACTTCCATTTGTTGCCAATAAAATTGCATGGGTTTATTAAAGAAGCCAGGGGCTTCTAAGACTCCATTCAAGAAAGCTTTTAACTTTACATGAAAGTGATGTAATAGGGAAAATGATGTGTGACTCACAGTGTTCCATGTCTTGATAGAATAGTTGGTCCTAGGTAAAATTTATTTAAGGGCTTCACAAATAACTGAATAACCTATAATTAGAACAACACTGGAAGTCTCAGATGATCGCAGGATTCAGAGAACCTGTTTAAAAACTCCTTATTTTATTTCAATGAATGGAGTTAATACTGATCTTTACCTATGTTGGGCTCTTTTAATAGGATTATAATTAGCGCTGTAAAGGGCACAATGAAAAATGTTATTTTTCCAAAGTTATTTTAAAAATATCCAAATTACTGCATGCATACCTTGAATGGGTTTACCCTGTAATTTTTTAAAAAATAGATTATATATTATTATGTGTAGCTCGAAGGTAAGCAGATGCTCTGTCTGACTCCAGTCAGTTTCTGGAGTGCCCCAATTTTTATCCCAAATCCACTAGTTCATAATAATAAAGACATCAGCTTTATTCTGAGTCAGATTTTTGTTCCATGTAGTCCAGGGCTGTCAAACTTGATTTCATTGAGGGCCGTATCAGGTTTGTGTTTGACCTCAGGGAACTGGAGTGGGTATAGCCAGGGGGCATGGCCAGCTTCTTCCATGATGTCACTTCTGTTGGGGACACCGGTGGTGGCCTAAGTAAGGGCCTGCTGGTGAAAACGGGCTCCCAAGTTTTGTTTTTGGCTGTGATGGCTTCCTGCAACCCTCTGCCAGGAAAAATGGAGCTTGGTAGGGCCGTGTGCATCCATTGCGAACTCCATTTTTAGGCTGTGATGGCTTCCTGCAACCCTCTGCCTCTGCAACCACAACTGACCTGGGGAGGGTCGCACATGGCCCTCCCTGAGCTCCATTTTCTCTGTCAGAGGCACCATGGGCTGGTCCTTTGCTGTTTCATGGCAGCCCTATGGATCCAGCTTGCAGGCCTTCAGTTTGACATTCCTGATCTAGTCCAATGAAGTTTGCCCTGACTTGCAGCAGTTTTCAAAAATGTTGTTTAATCTTACCTGAAAACCATGAGGATGAAATGTATGACCTTTTGTACAGAGAACCTGTGTTCTAATGCTGAGCGATGGTTCTCATTTATCCATGCAGCTGTTCTGCAGATTCAGCTGTTTTCTGTAACAAATCCTCTCTTCTTCACTGGTAGGAAGCAACAATATGAAAGCTGGAACTTAAATATTAGTACTTATGAGTTTTAAATGATCAGCTCCCAGATTGGCTGGTTCAGCACATTGTAATGGACAGCAATATGACAGATGTGCTAGCCACTGCAAGTTGGTTTAATGGAAAATTAAGTTCACATACATGGGAGCAATTTGAATAGCCTGTATTCCACAAAGCTTAAGCCATAATATATATGTTTATGTTTAAGATGCCACAAACCTCTTTAATATTTCTCCTTAAAACTTTACTATTACTTCACTTTTATTCATTCTTAGAAAGTGTGGACAGATTATACTGTGCTTCATTAAAAAAAAAATACTGAATAAAAGCATCAAGGAAGGAAGAGAAAAAAATCATGCTGGTGGTATAGAAGCTTGGAGAGGGGGAAAAAAAGCAGGCGTCAGGTTATATGTTGGGCTTAGACAGTGGTGGGATTCAAATTTTTTTACCACCTGTTCTGTGCGCATGGCTTGGTGGGTGTGGCTTGGTGGGCATGGCAAGGGAAGGATACTGTAAAATATCCATTCCCTCCACTTCTGGGGGAAGGTTACTGCAAAATCCCATTCCTTCCCCATCCCACTAAGCTGCTTTCCAGCTCCATTCTCCTGTGCAGGGCGACAAAAGAAGCCCCAGCTGATCAGCTGGGACTCAGGAGGCAGAGGATAGATGGGGCAGGGCCGGTCAGAGGTGGTATTTGCTGATTCTCCAAACTACTCAAAATTTCTGCTACCGGTTCTCCAGAACTGGTCGGAACCTGCTGACTTAGAATTAGCAATAGCCCTCAGACATATATGCTGCTTCATAGTGCTTTACAGCCCTCTCTAAGTGGAGAGCTGTAGAGAGTTTGGGGGGCATCTTCATTTTATTGACCTCAGAAAGATGGAATGCTGAGTCAACCTTGACTGGTCAGGATTGCGCAACTGGCAGCCAGCAGAGTTAGCCTGCAATACTGCATTCTAACCACAGCGCCACCATGGCTCATAAAATATCCTTAGCACATAGATGATACACAAATCATCATCATCAAACATTATCAACATCATCTTCCTTGCATTATACCCACAGGTGCAAGGTCCATTTTTTGGATCGATGAAACACAAATACAAATGTATACATATATTTACACACACACACACACTATTAGATTGTGGGTGAGAGAAGACACGGGAGGCTCTGAGTCTATTCACTTTTTATTCGCATGGTTCAGAACAAAAAACAGCTACTGTGGCAGCTTTTTTTACTCCCGGGCTGCTACGGCTCCAGCCAGTGACGACTCTTTAAATTTCCCGCCGTTGCTCCTGGCCAATCAAAACTTCTCATGCAAATACCTACCACCCCTCTCCTCTTGATCCAGTTCACCCAGTCCTGTCCCACCTACTGTATGTAGTCACATGGTCTTCAAGCTGTTCAGAGGGGTTCTTTGCCTCTCTGGTTCCCTCCCGTGGAACCTCCTGGAAACTATCTTTCCGGGTGCCCATTTTATCCCCGCTAGATGCCGCCCTTTCTCCTTCCTCCCTAGATGGTTTCTGCATATCTGGTAAGTGTGATTTTTTGTGATTCCCTTCTGGTGCGCTCGGAGCTATTCCTAAGTTTTGGCCATGTGGTGGCCATGTAGTTGTTAGGGCCTGTTTTGCATTGTTTCATGTTTGTTCTGAATGAATGGGGCTTCCCTTCTCTTTCCCATTCTTGTTATTCTTTTGTGAAAGCTTCCCCCTCCCTTTCTGGTTATTCCTTTTATTCCCCGGGTCCTTAGTTGGTCAATGTGCCTTCTCCAATTTTTTCCATCAGTAGTTTCTACTCTGTATGAATAGGGTCCTGTTATTTGAATCACTGTTGCTGCTACCCATAATGGGTCTCCTGTAAAATTTTTAGCGTAGACTGGGTCCCCATTTGGAAGTTCCTGCATGCGGTTGCTGAGTTGAGTGGTTTTTCTGGTGTGTAATTTGGGTGCACTCTATCTAATTGAGATCTTAGCTTTCTTCCCATTAGTAGTTCGGCAGGGCTTCTGTTTGTAGATGCACTCAATGTTATGTGCTGTATGCTCAACATTCTGCCTATTTTTGCTTGTACATCCCCCGGCCCTAGCTTCTGAACTGTATCTTTTGTGTATCTTAAGCCCCTATTCCCACTGCACCAATGGATGCAAAGAGGATATAAAGTTTTGAGCTGTACAAAACTTTTTGAGCGGATGAAATTTCCACCGTGTACGATGTATATCCATGACATATACGGGCAACAAACATTCTATGTCCGTTATCATCCATTAAACGTCCGCTGTATCCTCTTGGCATCCTCTGGCCATCACCTCAACTCACATCCATTGCAGCTGAAAATGGAAAGAGGGAGGGAACAAAAGGTACATGGAACGTCCACACAGCGTTAGTAGCACGGAAATAGAAAGGATGTAAGCGTATGCATCTCCTATATAAAGGATTAAAACGGACAAAACGTTTGTATGTATCTAGGATGTATCTCAGATATTTAGGATGTCTGCAGTATGTCTAGAGTATTGTAGAAGGACATCTAGTGGACAACCGATATTTCCTATAAAAAGGGGGGAGGAAATCACCTGGATCTCAGATGAGTCCAGCAGCCGGTTGGTGTACAGACCTCTTCACCCTTGGTCTGGTCTTCCACATCATCAATTGTTCTCCACCATGGATCATTGACACAGTCCGTATTATGGTAGCTGCAATCATTCATCCCAGAAACAAACCCATGTTCAGGACTGTTTCACCTCTTTATTACACAAGGAGAGAGAAGGAGACATCCAGAGCTGTGTAGGTCTGGGATGGACGTGAGAAGAAGGAGTTTAGACTGTAATGATCCAGTTGATGGTGGAAGCGAGGAATGAATGACTCCGTGCATTCCATCACTTTCATAGGATGCACCAGCCATGTTTGATGAACTTGTATTAGCCTGTCTGAGACCCCAGGTTGGACCAAGCCTAGCACAACTTCCGTCCCAACTGACCCTGAGACTGAAGGTGCACTGACTCTGCGGCCACTTGGCCTCTGGAACAACATACAAAAAGATGCAGTTGCGTGGAGGGAGCCACACAACACCATCAAGAAAGTGGTCAGCAGAAGTGGGTGCGGCCATCATCGAAGAATACGTGCGAGGAGCTCCTTAAGTGCCCCACCATGAACAAGGCTGGAGAAGAGTTGCAGAAGAAGTGGTATCAGGGTGGAACTTTCCCCACACTTGTTCGGTGGAGCCATAGATTGGAAGCACGTGGCCTGCAAAGCTCTCAGCCAACTCAGGGTCCACTTATTTCAACTACAGGTATTCTTCAGTATCACTCCTTTGCCATGGTGATCTGACGACAAGTTCATCTTACAATCGCTGCTGTCAGGCAACGGGTCAGCTTCAGATATCTAGGTATACAATGCCAGTGACCTCAAGCGATGGGCTGGAACGCAACCTCATCATGGGTTTTCCAGATCCAAGACCCCCTACCAATGACACAAAAGATGTGCCCTACTTCAATCGTTGGTGATGATGCCTCTCCGTTCAGACCTACCTCTGAAGCCTACATTCAAGATACCTCACCCGTGAAAGAAGGGAACTTCAACTACAGGCTGTCCAGGGCAAGACGGGTGGTGAGAATGCCTTTGGGATCCGAGCCAACAGGTTCCAGATACTTCTCACCACCATGCAGCATCACCCGAGACTGTGAGGAGCATCGTGGAAGCTTGCTGCATCCTGCACAATCTCATGCGCACCGCTACCAGTGTTGCAGAACAGATTTGTCGACCGTCAACAAGAATGGGAACATGGAGCCTGGTGAAAGAGGCAAGGAAGAACTCTGATAGACACTGAGGATGTACAAGGCCCCAACAGAACTTCATTTGAAGGGAAGAAGCAGCACAAACCCCTGAGACACTGGTGCAACTCCCCAGCTGGAGCAGTGGAGTTAGTGGCAAGACAGGATGATAGATGATTAATGGATGCTTCCTTGAAGCTGTCGCATAACACTTGATGAGATTGTGCCATGTATGTTGGATGGCCTTACAAATGAATAGGGCATTAAAAAACAGTTTTTGTTTATGTTGAAATGTGTGGGTCAATGATTAAATTGTTATTGATAATAAAGGGCCATATGTTGGCAGCTGGGATGATGGACCATACAGTCCCATACGCTTGCACTCGGAGGTTTATCTATCCCACAACTATCCTTATCTATCCACAACTATCCTTATCTATCCACAAACTATCCTTATCTATCCCACAAGCATGCAAAGGCTTAACCATTTGTTTCAAGGTTTATTATAAAAAAAATGAACCAAATGTCTTTTATCAAAGATTAACCTTTATTAACTTTCTTAGGTAAACTTTATGACTTTATTAAATAAGCAAAATGAACCAAGTAAACTGAATTAAGTGTGTTAAGCAAAGATAACCTTTATTAACTGTCTTAAGTAAACTGTATGACTTCATTAAAAAAGCAAAATGAACAAGTAAAGTGTCTTAAGCAAAGATAAAGTGAACAAGTAACAATCAGTCTCTAGCACTATTCTCAGTCACTCTGAGTCATGTCCATGTCTCAGCTGTTCAGCGCCAGGGACTGTGGAGGTGGTTTGTGGCTTCAGTGCTTGTCTTGAGGCGCCATTGGGTGCTTGCCCCGAGAGTACAACAGGGGATGGTGTGTTAAGGAAGCTCTCAGAGAGCTGACTCAGTCCCGTGAGGTTGAAGGCCCTTCATCAAGTACCTGGATGTCAGGCACAAGACTGACTGACAGATTGTCCATTGATGGCCGCTTGGGCTGGAGTGGAGGAAAGGAGGAGTGTAGTGTGACATGTGCTGCGTCTCAGCTGGGTTGAGGTGTGGCATCTGTGGCGTGCGGATGAACCTGGGCCTGGACTGGGAGGTCTGTTTTTGCTGTGGGAAGTCACTGGCCGTAGCCTGTGGAAGGTGGGGGCTGTTGAAAGCCGTGGAGAGGGTTGTTGACATCGCTCCTGGGGGTGGGAGGAGCAGACCTGGACTGGGTAGAGCAGCTTCAAGCTGGGCCTTGAGGGTTTTGCAGAAGTGCTGTTATCTTCTCCTTCAGCACCTGGTACTGGCCTCGGGCAGGTCCCTCAGGGGTGGCTCACATTAGGTGATGAAGGTGTGGCAGCCGAGGATGCTCGAGTCAAGTGGACCAAGCTGAGAGAGAAGTTCTGTGCTGGTCTTCATTGTGTCCCTGATCTCCAACAGGATAGGGTGGCTCTGCCCTCCAGTCTGCCTCTCTCTGCCTAAATCCTGTGGAGGTGGGTGGGTGGGGTGGGGGTGCGTGGTCTCTGGTGGCTGACGCTTCTTCCTCCATTTGTGACAGGGGTCCTCCAAATCTGCCGGCATGGGGAATTGGAAGCTGTTGCGGGGTCTCTGCCATGGGGGCCTCTGAAGACACCTGCCTGGACAGCTCGCTGGCTCCTGGCTGGAAGAGGACTGGCGTTCTGAGGGAGAGGGGTGTCAGAGGGGCTGCTCCTCAGTGACCAGACCTCACCCTCAGGAAGCTGCACTTGGCCAGACATACATCTCCCAGTCAGTGAGTCTTGACAGCGGCCTGCCCAGATTTTTTGAGGTGTAAGCTTCCATACCAGGTGTGCATGTGCTTCCACCCTCCAGGAGTACATCTGCAGTGTAGTCAGGCTCTCTGCCTTGTCTCTCAAGCTGCCTGCTTCTTCTTTGGTGTCGCAAATGGAGTCTGTGGCCCTTTCTCCAGATGTACTCGTTCTCCCTCAGCCATT
This sequence comes from Laticauda laticaudata, assembly GCA_004320025.1. Taxonomy (NCBI): domain Eukaryota; kingdom Metazoa; phylum Chordata; class Lepidosauria; order Squamata; family Elapidae; genus Laticauda; species Laticauda laticaudata. Next base: position 10,400 of record BHFT01029110.1, on the reverse strand, counting down.
CCAGCACCTCATCCTCATGCTCCTCAGAAACGGTTCTGTACGTTCCTCTCTCCCTTCTCCTTCCCTTGCCTCTTCCTCCCTCTGGCAGGGGCTTCAGCAGGGCCTTCAGGGCTTGAGCAGCAGGGCCTTCAGGGGCTTCAGCAGCAGGCTTTGAGGGCTTTGGGGCTGGTCCACCACAGCAGCAGCAAGTTAGCAGCAGCCAGGAAGCAGCAGCTGTAGCAGGAGCCATAGCAGCAGTGCAGCACGCACCAGCACCAGCAGCACCAGCAGCATCAGCACCAGCACCAGCACCAGAAGCACCAGCAGTAGCAGCAGCAGCACCAGCACCACCAGCACCACCAGCAGACAGCTTCAGAGTCAGTGCCAGGGGGTGGATGCTGGCTCTTTCTTCTTGCCAGGGCTGGCATGAGTAGGCACCGGCTTCCCTTCTTTCCCTGACTGACGAACCATGGTGTTCTTTGAAGATGTATGTGGCAGCACGTCTTTCCTCTGAATGCTGACTGCGTGCGAGCTGCTCCTTTTTATCCGTGGAGCTGACGCAATTCATACTCCCCACATACGCATGTGAACGCTTTGCCTCTTGATAACATCTGCGCGGCATTCCGCTTTGCTTCCTATAGGCGTCCGTGATGCATCCGCGTCATCCGCTACATATCCGCTCCTTCTGCTATGTCCAACTTTGCCAATTTCCCCCAGAAGCCCTTCGGATGTGTCATCCACTTCCATCTGCTGTCATCCACTAGGCTTCTGATGAACATCCATTTAACATCCCCGCTACATACTACCCCTGTCCGTTCTTTCCTTGTTCTGTTTATGCAAATTTTCACCACTTTTTGGAGCGGATGACAATGGATGGAGCCACCCCCAAAATTTTGCTTGTCCGCTGTGTCCTTTATGCATACATTTTGCATCCGTCGGCCAGTGGGACCTAGCCTTTACCATTTGTTCTGCCAACCCATTCGTGGATGGATGTCCAAGCACTGAAAGGGCATGTCGTATGCCATTTTGGGCCAAGAATCCCTCAAACTGTGTAGCCGTGAATTGCGGACCATTGTCAGAGACTAGGACATCTGGAAAACCGTGTGTAGCAAATAATTTTCTTAATACTCTTATTACTGCCTCTGTCATTGTGGATTGCATAATGCTAACTTCCAACCACTTTGAGTATGCGTCCATTATTATTAGAAATGTATTTCCCCTTATTGGTCCTGCAAAATCTAAGTATATCCTGGACCATGGTCCTCTTGGTTGTTCCCATTCGTGTGCGTGGGCTACAGGTGGGGCTGGCCGGATCTCCTGACAGTTCTGGCAGGCTGCAATCCACCTTTCTATCTCCTTATCCGTCCCTGTCCACCATACATAGCTCCTTGCTAACGACTTCATTTTAACAATTCCTGGGTGCCCCTCATGCAATATGTCCAGTATCTCATCTTTCAAAGTGTCCGGAATTATTACCCAATCCCCCATCGTATGCAACCCTTCAATATGGAGAGTTCAGTTTGTCTGGTTTTGAAAGGTCTCATTTGTTCATTTATGTCCTTCGCTGGCCACCCCCTCCCTATCCAGTTTAAAATGCGTGCTAGAGTTCTGTCTTTAGCTGTTGCTCTCATGATATCTGCTGCATTTATAGGATTTCGATGTAATGTCTCTATCAGGAAGGTAGTGGTTGCTGGTGCTGGATTTTAATCCTCTGTAGGCAAGATGCATTGGCTTAAAGCATCAGCATGGTTGATTTCTTTTCCTGGTTTGTAGATTAGGTTGTAGCTATATGCAGATAAGAATTCTATACAGCGGGTCATTCTGGGGGATACGATATTTGGTGCGGGTCTATCCTCTGCAATAATGCCCAACAGTGGTTTGTGGTTGGTTATTAGCATAAATTTTCTTCCATATATATATTCGTGGAATCTTTTAATTCCTGTAACTGCAGCTAATGCTTCTTTATCTAATTTTGTTCCGGGTTCAATAATGTTTTTGAATAAAACGCAATTGCGGCTTCCTTTCCGTTTGGCAAAATGTGTCTGAGGACTCCATATGGTGAAGCATCGCAAGTCAGTGTAATGGGTAAAGTCTCAGTGTATTGAATTAATACATGTTTTGATATGATCGAGTTCTTAATTCCGTTAAACACATTCTCTTCCTCCTGCCCCCACAACCCATGCTGTGTTTTTATCAAGCAGTCTGTGTAGGGGTTCCGCCACAGTTGCCTTATGGGGTAAGAAAATATGGTAAAAGTTAATCAATCCCAGGAATGCCTGTAGTTCCGTTTTTCCATTTGGTCTGGGTGCATCCTTTATTACCTTTGTTTTACTGTCTGTGGGGTGGTTGTCATCTTTGTCTATTAAGAATCCCAGGAATTCTACTTTGGTGGCTGCTAATTGGCATTTTTCTTTCTTTACTTTAAGCCCCACATCCTTGAAATGGCTTCGGACTTCCCTTAAGTGTTTTAGTAATTGCTCTTTGTCCTTGGCTGAAATAAGGACATCATCAAAATATGGCACCACCCCCTTGACTCCAAGCAGTTATCGCTCCATGAAGCTTTGAAACAATCCCGGGGCCATGCTAACCCCAAATTGCAAATGGTTACATTTAAAAGCCCCTCTGTGTGTGCTTCTGCTGTTTCAGCATCTACCAGCAATTGCTGATAGACTTGTGCAAGGTCTAATTTTGCAAATATTTTCCCCTGACCCAATGATTGTGTTATACCACTGGCATGGGGTAAGCACTTTGTTGTAATGCTCTGTTCAAGGTGCCCTGGTAATCAGCATAGATGCACACTGACCCATCTGGCTTTATGGGGGTCACTATTGGGGTTTCCCATTTTGTGTGATCTGTGGGTTCTAAGATTCCCTGCACAATGAGCTTATCTAGTTGCTCATCTATTTTTGGCTTAAGTGCAAATGGAACTTGCCTTGCCTTAAGTCAGATTGGAGCTATATTGGGATCTAGATTAAAAGAAATGGGTGACCCCCAAGTACTTGCCTAATTTGTTGTCGAACACCTCCTTGAAGTCCTCCATCAGTTTGTTTTCCCACTCGCTGTCCGTGATATTATTGATGCCTGTGAATTCAATTCCTAGTGGTTTGAACCATTCCAGCTCCAGGAGGCTCAGTCTGTCCTGGTCAACCACAGTTAGTGGCAGGATTTCAGAGCAATTTTTAAATGTTACTCTGAATTTGCCTCTGCCTATGGCGGGAATCCTGTTTCCTTGGTAATACTTTAGGGTTATTTTTTGTTCTCTCAGTTGAGTCTTCTTAAAATGCAGAAGTATTCTTTGGAAGGTATCCCACAATACCATTGATAGAATGGATCCAGAATCCACCTCCATCTCACAAGGTTCACCTTCTATCTCTATCTGCACATTCACTTTCCTCTCATTAGGTGTGCTGGAATGTCCTATGATCACGGTCTGGTGCATTTCGCCTCTTTTTGAACTCCTGGTTCCTCCGGCTTCCATTATACTGGCTTCCTTGATTTTCTCGCCATCTCGGGAGGGAACCATGCCTTGGGTTCTCAGTTTGATTTTCCCACCGTCTCGGGAGGGGAGAGGTTTTCCTTTGTCTCCTCTGGGTAAGTTTATATGCTCAGCATGCTCTTGCCATGTGCCCCCTTCTCTCGCAACATTGGCAAATAGCATCGTGGAACCGGCATTCTGATCTATGGTGATTTCCTTCACATCCCATACACCAGAATTATTTTCGTTTATTGTCCCTGCTCTTTGCCTACCTTTTGGATTGAAGTTGATTTACTTCTTCCTCCTGAGTAGACCCCAAGTCTGACTCCAGGTCCTCGTGGTGTATGGCGGCAATATCTTTTGAGGGGGCTGTGCCGCCTTATTCATCTTCCGTATGGCCACTGCAGACTTTTGGGAAGCCTCCGTGGTTGCCGCTTCCTCAATGGCCTCTTTTAATATTATTTTTGGTTTGATTAGGAGACGGCTCTGCAGCATTAGGTCTCTCAACCCCAAAACCACGAGGTCCCTCATAGCCTCATCTATGTTTAAGAATTTGCACGCCCCCTCAATTTTCCTTAGTGTTGCCACAAAATCATTGATGCTTTCCCCTTCCTTTTGATCTCTCTTGTAGAATTTGTGTCTCCTTACAAGGCAGGAAATGGGGGGGGTATAATGGGCTCTCAACAGTTTCTCTAAATTTGGCCAAGCCATTGTCTTTACATTGGTGGGGGCCGCAATGCGTGAGGAATACTGCTCTCTTACTCAACTCCGTAATATTCACCAGGTCACTGCTTTCCAAGAACATCTGGAACCAATCAACATATGATTCCCAATCTTCTCTAGTTGGGTCGAATGGTGGGGGTGGCGTGTTGTTTCCGGGCATTGTGGAGTTTGTCTGGTAGCTCACCCGATTTCCACAATCCCGCTTCTCTCAGGATCCCACCTTCGTTGCCAATGTTAGATCGTGGATGAGAGAAGATGCGGGAGGCTCTGAGTCTATTCACTTTTTATTCTCATGGTTCAGAACAAAGAACAGCAGCTGCGGCAGCTCTTTTTACTCCCGGGCTGTTGCAGCTCCAGCCAGTGATGGCTCTTTAAATTTCCTGCCATCTCTCCTGGCCAATTAAAACCTCTCATGCAAATATCTAACACATATCAAATATTACAATCAAGGGAGAAAAAACAGCAACATTTCAATAAGAAAGATCCTTTTTTGCCATTTCAAGGACAAACAGATTTTTTTTTTCTGTAGGAGCTTTATGTAGCTCCCACATGTATTAATGTATGTATACATATATGTAGCTCCCACATAGGACCTTTTGTGCCACACAAAAGGTTTTAAGGTACATTGCAAAGCTCTGCTGGGAGAAGGGTGTTAGTTGCAACTGAAATCCATCTTTCTGGAAAATATTTCCCTTTTTCTTTTTGAGCTGCTGCAATTGGATAAAACAACATGAGATATCATGATAGGAGTGTAAAGATAAGGATGGGAAATTTTGTAGGGAGACTGTTTCTCCCCAGTTTCATTTTTCTTCAGTCAGATGCTTTCTTCCCACCACTTTCCCTTCTCATATAGGAATATTCCCCCCCTAGTCTCCCCCCGAAAACCCTACAGTTTTGAACACACACATTTTGCTATGAAGCATCACAAGGGACTAATTATCAGTTTCTGGCAGAGAAACAGATCTACAGGCTGAGACTTCCAGAGACAGCTGGAATGACTTTTATCAAAGTCATTGTAGAACAAGCATGAGCTACATTGTCAAATAACTACACTGCAAGGCAGCACTTTCTACCAGCTGAAATTGTATGTACATGTGTACGATAGGTGGTAAATATAGGAGCATAGCATCAACCCTGATTGCATTACCATGGATTTTTTCTTCTTCTCCGCACTAAAATTAAAAACTAAATAAGGCTGAAAATGGGAGGGAAATTGCAACCTTCTAACAATCCTTGAGAATGTCTGGGAGGCTTAAAAACATGGCTGTGAAAAGACTGTGTGCTGCCAGAAAAGAGCAAGGAGCAAAATGAGAAGGAAGCAAATGTAGCTGGCTATTTGCGTTGTGGTCAAAGAATAAGCATGTCCCCTAAAACTATATAGTGGAATATCTCAAATGTTATTCCTCTTTCAGAAATACTTGGTAGAGCCCTGTTTGTTGCTAAGAAAATTCACTCAGAGCTTTCACCTACAAAGACATATACCTCCTTCCATTTGTGAATATTAATTGTATGTTGTCTAAGGTGGCATAAATTCCTTGATGCTATATGCAATAATAAAAATACATAACCATGTATTCATGCATAAATTCAGAGGCTAAATATCATATTTAATAACAATATTAAATATTAAACACTTGTTTGATTGCCATGGGATCAAGAGAATATCCCGGATAAAGGGAAATTTCAGTCCAATTTATGCTGCATGTCAGAGCTATTCTTATCATTTTGATTTCTTTCTTTAGAGATAAGCAAATAACTTTTAGGTGGCTAGCTATACAAAACCACAATAAAATAGAATGAAAGATGTAATTAAAAGCAAATACAATAAATGCAAACAGCCAAGCCATCCAGATCTCCCAGAAGATTGTATCATAGAATGGGCACCCAGAAGATTGTGTCATAGGATGGGCACTTCTTAGTCCCACAAGATTGTGGGGGGGTGTGGGTTTCTGAAGCATGACCATTCTGTCAGATCTGGTGTGGCAGGTAGAAACTATGGGAGACAGGCAGTTTTGCAAATAGCGTGCCACATGCAGCTGAAAACTGATAATTAGTATCTTGTATTACAAGTGGAAGTTTGCTGCCTGCAGTATTACACAGGCAAATGAAAGTGCACTCAATATCAGTATCATATAGACCACTATATTTTATCAATCAATCAGAATAGAACTGGAAGGGACCTTGGAGGTCTTCTAGTCCAACCCCCTGCTCAAGCAGGAGACCCTATACCATTTCAGGCAAGAGACCATGTAGTCTCTTCTTAAAAATCTCCAGTGATGAAGCACCCACAACTTCTGAAGGCAAGCTCTTCCACTGGTTAAATGTCCCCACTGTTAGGAAGTTTTTCCTTAATTCCAATTTACTTCTCTCCTTGGTTAGTTTCCATCCACTGTTTCTTGTCCTGCTCTCTGGTGCTTTGGAAAATAATTCTAGACCAGTTGAAACTTCCAAATTTTTGTGAAGGACATCCCGTGTACAGTGCACTGAATTTATCCAGATAGAAGCGACTAAAGTGTATAAAAGATGAATTTGTGAAAGGCCCTCCTAGCCTCAGCTACTACCTGCTTTACAAGCAAGAGTTATATTTTTGGGATCCAGATTGCCTACCAAGTTTATCTGGGGAAGCACCATCTGGTCTAATGTACAGCATAGATGTAACAGCTCTTCAACCAAGAAACCCAAAACCTGAGAAACATTAGTTTCTGGTAAGATTACGATATGAATTGTTCGTTCCTATCCAGAACCCCCTCTGCCTCCACTGCTGGATAAACACCTTGCCAACATCACTTGTAAAGCTCAGAGTATATCTGCCAATAAATGTCCCCATTCAGCATTTTCATGTAGATGTTAAATAGGAAAGGAGAGAGAGTTAAATCTTGAGGCACCCCCACAAAGCAGAGGTCTAGAGGTAGACATCTCCTCTCCATCACCACCCCAAATGTAACCAGCCTTTGGGGAAAGAGGAGACCCATCATAAAACAGGAACCAGATGTAACCAGCCTTTGGGGAAAGAGGAGACCCATCATAAAACTGGAACCAGATCAGGAACCAATCCAGAAGGATACTAAGCTTATGTTATTTAAAGCTGCTAAGAGATCTATGAGGGCAAAGATAGATGGCCTAGCCATATCCTGAAATTCCCAAGCACAATCAGGGCTATTTTAGTAATATAACCAGGCTTGGATCCTGAATGGAAAGAGTTCAGATAAACTACTTCAGAGCCCTTGAAGCTGGGACTCAGTTATCTGTCCTGTCCAGTACTGTTGGATATAAAGATGTTTGCTTCAGGAGTGGATAGATCAACAGATCTTTCAAAGAAAGTAAAATGATCCCCTTTTGCAAAGAAGCTTTCACTACAACTTGGATCCAAATACATGTGATCTCCTCAAAGGTCTTGACCAGCCAGAACAGAGATGGATCTAATTCCAGGGGGTGGAATTCACATGTGGTGGAATTCACAGCCCCATGGGCCCAGTCCACTTCCTCAGGATTGACCAAATGAAACCCTTCCCAGATAACGATGCAAGATCATGATTCAATCAACTCCAAAAGACCTTCTCAGCTAGAGTCCAATTCTGAGTAGATTGGAACATTTTTTATCCAAAAAATATCTATAAAATTAGCACATAAAATCTGCAAAGGTTCCTGTAGTCCATTCTCATCAGGGTGGTACCTAACCACCCAAAATACAAGTGCTAACCAGGCATCTACAGATGCAATAAAATGGGAGATTTGTTTGTTTGTTTGTTTATTGATTGATTGATAGATAAATAGATAAATTTATTGACTGTCCCTCTTATCATAGGGTAACTCTGGTCAGCTTATCATTACATATACAGTTAATACATAAAAACATCAAAACTTAAAATCAATGAAATAAACCCCTTTCACAGTTCATTGTGCCAAAAGGTAAATCTTAATAAAGATTCTTAGCTGAGCTGATCAGATTATCTCTTGGTCTTCCTTTAGTGAAACTAAACATCTCTGGCATTGTTTCATCTCACACAGTTCCTCTAAAAAGCAAGGGGCTCTTACAATCCATAAATATAATGGTGAGAAGCATACTGCTTCTTTCCTCAAAACTGATTGATTTACAGTGGTTTATTTTCCTTTTAAAATATTGGAGAAGAGTGGAAATTGAAATAAAATATATTTCTATAATACAATTTATTTTTCCTTCCTTTTAATATATCAACTATCAGTTTTAATGGGAAGTAGGAGGTTGAATGTGACAAAATATTTCAGCAAAATCTGAAGGGACACTTGTTATAGAAACTCATTGAGTCAGCATAACATTTAGCAACCATCGCTGGAGCCAATCTGCAATTTTTTTGTCCAGTTTGCCACCTCCTCTTTGATGGGAAAAATGGCTAGGAGGACCTTTGGGCAACTTCGTGTTGTGTGCCAGTTGCACCCTAACCTAGATTGTAAGGCTCAAGCCCTAGTCATCTCTTGATTGGATTACCACATGGGGCTACCCTGAAGAGTATTCGGAAGCTACAACTGGTGCAGAATGCAGTGCAGTGGTGGGATTCAAAAAAATTTTTACCACCGGTTCTGTGGGCATGGCTTGATGGGCATGGCAGGGAAAGGATACTGTAAAATTTCCATTCCCACCCCACTCCATGGGGAAGGTTACTGCAAAATCCCATTCTCTCCCCACCCCACTAACCTGCTTTTTTCAGCTCTGTTCTCCTGTGCAGGGCAACAAAAGAAGACCCAGCTGGGGCTCAAGAGGCAGAGACTAGATGGGGGCAGGGCATTTGTCAGTTCTCCAAACTACTCAAAATTTCCACTACCGGTTCTCCAGAACTGGTTAGAACCTGCTGAATACCACCTCTGATGCAGTGCTGTACACAGTTCTGAGGCCCCAGAATGGCACTGTTACAGATGCTACATTGCTTACAAGTTTGCTTGTAGCTCCAATTCAAGATGTTATGACTATTGAAACCCTCTATGGCATGGAGGTCCAGGGTATCTAAGAGCCATCTCACCCCAATGGAACTAGCCAGCCCCACTTGCACCAGTGGAAGGAGTGGACCCTATGGACTCTTCCTACGAAGGAATTCTGGCAGGCAGAGTCAAGGAAAAGATCTTTCCTACTGTGGTCCTGTCCCTATGGAACACACCAGTGGTGAGAACTGCTTCCATCATTTTAGCCTGGTGAAGAGTATTAAAATTTGATTTTACTAGTTGGCTTGGGGCCCCAATGGGGGCACTCACTGCTGGAGATAAAGACCTCATCCCTCTTCTATCTGATTCTTAGTCCTGGGGTTTGTTTGTGTTTTTTGTACAGTTTTAAATTTTTTATTTGCACATTTTAAATATTTTAACTACCTTTCTATTTATCTTATTATTATCTGAAAGATGCCCAGAGTTGCCTTATCGGGAAGATGGGCAGCATAAATATTTAATAAATAATAATAATAATTCAGCCAACTTTGTTATTAAGTCTTGGTTGCAGTGAGCATATTCATTTTTCACAAGAATATATTGAAGGAAAAGACAGTGTAATTATTTGTGCTTTAAGATGCTAAGAAAAATCAGTGTTCCAGCGAGCATTATATAAGAGATTATCTAGAGAAAATACAAAAGGGAACCATTATATTTCTTTTAAGGCTATTTAGTTTTTTTTAAATGTTTCCCATATAATAGTAAACAAGCATATTGAGGAATGTCTTCAAAATTAATTTCAGACATGGAGAGGGAGAGAGAAATTGATAAAGAAAACAACAATTCTGACTTCACTGGAATCATTAAGCAAACCCAATTAGCTGGTTTGGTAAACAATATTGACAGTGTATTTATTTTTTCCTTTTGACAGTAAACATTTTATTGGTTTTAAAAAATGAAGTAGAATGTTTTAAAAATATTGAACTTGCTGATCATTAGTCTAAGCTTGTTAGATTTGTGCTGAACAAGAACTTAATTAAAATTTTCTTTTACAAAGCTTCCTGGCAAATCTATGAAGCAGATAAACCCCCTTACAAGGCCCGGTCCCACTGCACTTATGGATGCAAAGAGGATGTAAAATGTTAAAAAGCTTGCCATCCGTTGGAAAACGCTATGCATCCGTTGTGTACTCACTGCATACATGTTTCATATGCTTTATCCGTTGAGCATCCGTCCACTGAGATTTCATCTGTGCAAGAAGTTTTGAGCTGCACAAAACTTTGTGAATGGATAAACTTTCCGCCGCGTACGATGTACATCCACGACATAT
>BHFT01029108.1:0-18015 GCA_004320025.1 Laticauda laticaudata | reverse complement strand
AGTTTATACAAAAAGGAAGAAGAGCAATAAAGAAGGGAAAAAGGAATTTCAGAATCAGTCTTTGGTTCTTTATCTCTGAAGAGAGTTTTTCCTGTTCAAATGTACCAGAAGTGGGGAGGTAAAAAGCGCTGAATAATAGCTGCAGTCAATGAGTCACTCTTCTGAATCTTCCAATCTACCGCTGTCTTTTTTTTTTAATCGTTTCTATGTTCAGTTCTTTGATTTCTTCTGTGTACCACCAGCTCCTTGGTTAAAGTAAAATTCTCCCAAGAGTTTGCTGAAAATTCTATTAAATAAATAGAGTTCAATATATTGTTACAGTATCTTTGGGATTTCTGAGTATCTCATTTGGTGCCATGCTGTTTCTCTCAGTCAGCCTTGATCTTCTTCCTATCATCATTTCGGTAAAGTTTATCCAAAAGAATCTATCAAATTCTCAGTCAAATAAAGGATTCCAAATCATCCCCAACTTTAGAATTTTCTATAACAATAATTTTTGAACTGCATAGATTTCCCTTTCATTCATTCATAGATCCACACTTTCACTTCAGTCTGCTGGATCCTTTTGCCCGCGCTTATCTCATCTCCGCTTTTTAGCCGCTTTCTTTTCGGGCTTCCAACTGTCACTTATACAAGAGACTATAACTTGCTGATCTTCCTCTCTACCACTAAATTCCCCCTGCCACTCTTTCTTCTGACGATCTCACAAGCTGTCAGTTACTCGCTTTTTTGCATCGGTGGCAGCCCGGACTTCAGAGCCGCCATGAAGGAGGCTATCTCTTGCTTGTTGGGCTCTGGAGGGCTCCTCTTCACTGCAGGGGGGTTGCCTTCCCCACACTGCAGCCAGAGTATCCCCCACACCGACACGAATCTCTCCGGGATTCGAGCACCCCCTAAGGATCGCACCAATCGGAAGAAGAGATTAACTTAAACAGCGAACAGGCTTCTGCACTTCTGTTCGTCCTTGCCTTTCCACCGGAAGTCCTCTAGTAGCTCTTACTCAGTTACTCATCACCTATTTTTTGGCTGACTTTGATATCTGTCACTCAGAATTATTGGAGAAGAAAAGCAATGTATGGTTCTTCAGTTCCAGACTAGGGCGTAAACCATTGTTTCTCAACCTTGGCAACTTTTTAAGTATGTGGACTTCCCAAAATTTTCCAGCCAATATGTTGGCAAAGGAATTTTTGGAGTTGAAGTCCATACACATTTAAATTTGTTCAGATTGAGAAACACTGGATAAACTATAATAAATATAATCTAAATAGCATTTTTAGAAATATTCATTTCTCCTGTTAGAGTAAAACCAGATTTTCACCTTCTCCTTTGAGCCCTCATGCTCCATGTAGTCTTTCCTGCTTTGTATCTTTCAAGCCTTTTCAAGGTGACTTGACTTATTGGCAAAGTACCCATTTATCAAGCTCTCTATGACAGTCTTCTAATCCTCTATTTCACAGAGATATTCTTTAAAGCACCTGGTACCTCTTGACAATACCTTTGAGCTGATATACAATCTTGACTTCTGAAAAGTGAATTGGCCCTGGAGACTTGGAGTGAAAAGTTTGTTCTGAGGGAATGGAAGCGTTAATATCATAAGAATCTCCCATCCTAAACTCTTGTGATTTGCATTATACAAGAGAATTTAAGAGGAAACCAACAATGGAGCTCTGTTTTCAATGTCTCAAAGTTTCAGTGCAATTTTCTTTTAGCTGAACATTTTAAACTCTGCCAGCATTCTCATTGTCACCACATTATTCAATTGTCTGACAACTGAGATTTTGTTGTAATTGGTCTCTCTAAAAACACTTGCTCTCCTTTTATCTCCGTGAAATAGAGGATTAGAGATGCTTCAGGTTAAGCTTGATTCTGAGTGACTTCCCAGACAAGTCTGTGTAATTTTTTTTGGCAACAATGCACAAGTGATTTGACATTGTCTTCTTATAGGCTATTATATTTTTGTTTTTGGTTTTTGCAATATAAAATGTCCAAGATATAACCCTGGTATTTTTTTATGCCCATACAAAGACTAACCAACTTATTTGAGGTTAGCCAAAGTTTGCAAGATGCATTATGAAGCTAATGAATCTTTATATTAATAGGGTGTCACAGTTATCTTTGATTAGCTATTGGTTTCTGACAGATATTTTTATTGCTATCTAATATATGGGCATCTTATGTGGAATGTGATTCCTGAAGAGGCAGCCAACCTGATGAAGTCCCTTCTACCAAATTGCTGAGCCAAATGGCACAGCAGAAACTGCAGATTGCTAGACCATTTTCCTGCAAATATTTGATCTAAAGCAACATCTCCCAATGTGGGAGGAAATTAATTCTAAGTCATCTTGAAAAAGTAGCACTGTTTTCTTAGAGGAAAAATTGTATAACACTTGCAGATAAAACTGTCAACATTTCTTATATTAGTGGAGAACACTTACATTTCACTCAGACTGAACTAATTTGGAACCTAGATACCCAACTGAGTAATGATATTATTTGTGTGTATTCAATGAGACAATAAAATAGAACATTAAAAACAAAAACAAAATGCTGTTTTGCTGCTTAATCCAATTAAACAGAGAGCAAGTATGGTCTAGCAGTTAAGGCACCAGACTAAAAAGTGAAAGATCATGAGTTAAGTCCCACTTTAGCCATGAAGGTCAGCTGAGAGACTTTGGGCCAGTCACCCTCTCTCAACCCAGGTCAGGGTTAAATAACCTTTACAGGGTTGTTGTTGTGGGGAAGAAAAAAAGTGTGTTAGGCATATTCATTGCCTTGAGTTATTATAAAATAATAAAGGTGGGATACAAAAAAATGAATCAGAAGCTTAATATCATTCAAGGTCTCCCTGAAGAAAACCATAATCCTTCCATTTTACAATTTTGCTTGCAAGTTGCTTCTTTATGGCAAAGTCAGAGAGTTGATAAAGGTGAGCTAGAAACCACAATGTAAACCATTGACCAGATTACAATAAAAGAACAAATAAGAGCAATATCTATAACAACAAAGCAACAACCCCAAGCCAGTCTTTACAGAGAATCTCTCTCTTTTTTTTTTAACAAAATCTAAATCTGAACTTGACTAATCTAAATCTAGTTTTACTGTCTTTCTTTTTAAGTTCTGGGCAGATCCCAGAGTCAATAATTTTATCTAGCTTCTTATTGCAAACGGTAATAAGCAATTTTGATCTTGGAGAATCTTAATTGATGCATGTTTCAGAAAGCAGAAAGCATTATTTGTAAATCTGAGTTGCAAATTCTGAAAGACAAATAGCAACAAAAACACCTAATAAAGCACCAACTCTATACTATCATCATGAGTAGACAAATTCCTTGTCTGTCCAACCACACTTGACCAATAAAAAATTCCCTTCCCTTCTCTTCTCTTCTCTTCTCTTCACTTTTCTCTTCTCTGCCCTCCCCTTTACTCCTGTTCCTTTCCCTTCCCTTCACTCCCCTTTCATTCTATTCTATTCTATTCTATTCTATTCTATTCTATTCTATTTGATTCAATTTTGCAGCCCAAGTCTATTGGCTTTAGCTATCTAAAGGGTGGTAAAGGAAGAGTTCATACATTTATTAATTTCCAAAAATGCATTCTGTTATGGAACATGCACCTCTATGTAAATGTGCACCTCTATGTAAATATTATCCCCCAATTCACCATGGGACAAATTGCAATGGACAACTCACCGTGGAACAATTCGCCACAGGACAATTCAGTGCTGTATTAATCATTTCATTTAGTTACTTTTATTATTGATGACCATATTTTTGTTAAAATTATTGTAATTCTTGTACTTCTGGATTGATTTCCTTTATTTTATTATATCTGGACAGAGTTGAGACTAATTTAACTTTTGAATATATGTAATTGTCCTGTGGCAAGTTGTCCTGTAGCAAATTGGTCATGGTAAGTTGGCTGCAGTGAGTTGACTATGGCAAGTTCACCCATTCAGTAGCCTAAAATCCCTTAACCTTGTATGTAAGTAGGCTTGAGTTGTAGACTGTCTTGGAGACTACATTAATTCATTCCAGCTTTAAGATGCAATCTTAGAGGACTTTTGCACTATGCTTATTGTCTAGACTTAGACTGAGAGAGAAAGAGTAGGAGATTAAATTTCAAGGGGGCACTTAGCAGAACAGGTCTAAAAATGACATTTTTTTGAGCTCAAAGAGGAATGTGTGCTCATTTCTCACATATTGTGGGTGACAAAATTCAAAATTTAAAACTGGCCTTTAGAGACGTATATTTTTTTTCAATGAGCAACTTAAACAGAAAGGAAATTTGAAATATCATTAATTCATGGGAAATATTTCTCTCAGGTATGAACATTAATTTTGAACTGCAAGTCCTGTTCCTACAATAAATGCAGATTGTCCCATTTATCAGCCGCCTTCCTATTTAAGATTTTGTGATCTGGCAGAAATAGATTTACTGCTTTTGCCTTGCTTTTTCCTAATAAAGAATTGTATTTTATCACTATGTAAAAGAAAGGGAGAAGAAAAGGATAAGGAAGAGGCAGAAGTACTTGCTGCAGAAATAAAATAAAATATCCCAACAAGATTGCAGATAAGAAACATTGATGATGAAATTTATATAGTCTGCTTTTCTAAAAACCCCATAAATCACAAAGCACGAAAATAAACTCCAGTTCTAATTAAAATAGAAATGTTTCTGTATAAATATTAAGCATAAACATGCTATAATAACTATAATGAAATGAGTAACATTTTCAAAGTAAAGGTTAAAACAAAATAAATATCTTAAAATATAGAGATAATATTGCATGATGGTGATTAAGTATTATTATAGATTATGATGGTTTTACTTTGTGTATGAGCTTTTAATTCCCCATTTTTAAAGCAAATCATAAACTCCTTGATAGTATAAAGCAAGGGTATCAAACTCATAGACTGTGGGCCAGATGCAACTGGCCATGCCCACATCCGGTTTAGCGAAGTCAAAGAAAGTCACGATACAACATGGTGTCGTGAGTTTGGTGACCTGAGTTTGACACCCCTATGGTATCATATTCATGGTATGAAACCATGTGACTTTTTAGACTTCAGATCAGAGTGTTGATCAATATCTTTAAATCCCCAAAAATATTAGCTGCTATGGTTTCTTCCATATACTTTATTCCCAGTCATAATGAGTCATGGGAAGTCTATCTTTTCTGTAGTGAATTTTCTGTATATACCCTCTGCTTGTAGCAACAGATGATGATTCTGTCAGATGGAAAAGCAGCATGAGGCAAGTGTAATTTGACTGGATAAGCTACATGCTTCATTCATTGAAGCTCCCTTGTAATGGAAAGCATCCTTTATTATGCTTTCCTCTGTGGAAAATGAGCTGCTGTGAATCCACAGAAAGCTATTTCCTTCAGCAAACAGATGTGTTCACTCCACTGTTTAGAAGTGACATGGGATGTACCAAAGCTGCTAGGAAGGGTTGCTTCACATAAATCTTCATCAAGCTGAAGGACCCCTTCAGAAATTTGCACAGCTCTATCAAATAGCACAAATGGAAAAGGAGAACTGAGATCTGTGGATTAAAATGAAAAGGGACTAAATTCTAGGAATAAATTTAAAGCATTTCTGCATGGCATATACTGATGAGTATAGTATCAAATTCATTCATTCATTCATTCTTTCATTCATTCATTCATTCATTACTTTTTTTTCTTTCTTCTTTTCTTTTCCTCCTCCTCCTTCCTCTTCCACCTCCCTCTCCTCTTCCTTCCTTCTTCCTTTTAGTTTGTGGATCATTGATAGATTTTTTTTTAATTTTATATAATTCTATATGTGCTTGCCAAAAAATGCATGGCTTATAAAAATGTTTCCTTGATAATAGATCACACTAAGCAGTTATATTTTCTACAATACACATTTTTGTGAAACAGTCCAAAGATGTTGCAAAACTCTGAATTTTAGTCAATGTTCTGATTGGAATATAGATTATGGGGATCTAAATTGGACATAACAGAAAAATACTAATTGAGCCACTTTTCCATCATCAGTAGATGTTCTGAGTGTCTGATTTCTCCAGGGGTTGGGAGACTGGATCAAGAAATAAACACTGAACTTAAAATTAAGAATAGCTGGGAAATTAGGGACATGTATAATAACCACTTACTCCAAATCTAATTTCCTGAGTTTTTAAAGGTTTGTTATTTTAAAAATTAGGAAGAAGCACAGCTTTTATAAAGCTTGTTGTGAAAAATTACTCAGCATTTATTGATTGTTTAAGGATTGCAAAAATAGGTCAGTAACTTAGAGATACATGAGAATTTGAATTGGTGGGAGGATCTATGGAGAGGGTCAGATGTAATCAAATGACAATTTTGTAAATTGCGTGTGTCTATCACTAGGATATACTTTTTATCATGTGTATGATGATGTAAAGCTGCATGCATTATTATTTTGAGATGATTGTGACTTACACCAGTTGTCCCTCAAAAAAAAAAAGATATTTTGTTAATGTGTTATGCAGCAATAATGACACTTGGACCTCAGAATTTGCTTCACAAAGTTCCATAAAGTTCCAAAAGCTCTTCACTCCATAAAGTTCTATGGGAGAAATATTGCCTGCCTGCAAAATGTCACTTTAATGATGAAGTGCTGGGTAAATAGACTAAAAAAAAGATATCCCTTATTTAGCACCGAAGAGTTCAGTTGCTTGTCCCAAAGCCTGTATCAGAATAATATTGCATCAAAACATAATTATCTCTTTGAAGCAGCAGTGAGTACTATTGTATAGCTAGTGAGTTAATTTTATTCTTCTAAATAATTCACAAAATGACTCTTTCTGCACTGACTGGTTGATAATGCAACAGTAAAAACAAGGAGGCATTTTTAGCAAGTTCTGAGCTCAGATGATTTTGTGTAAGCTTCTTTTATAACATGACTTATCACTCCAAACTGCAAAATGTATTTCCTTACTTCCCAACCTCTGTATTATTTGGCCTTCAGCAGCCAGAGTTCATCCTTCCAGAATTAGAAGTTAAGATATTGAGTTTTTAGAAGTACCTTATTCAGCCTTTAAACTGCTGTTGAGGTTTTGGACTTATAGCTTTCCATTATTTAGTAGTAATATTCTCAAGCACGTTAATTAGTATTATTTGTAAATGTAATCCAACACATCTGGAAGACCAATATATTTTATTTCTGGGATTTGTATGGGGACTTTCAAACAACTAGGTAACAGATGGGAAAAGTTGATGTAGTTTCTCACAAATATACTGCCAATAAGAAGCACATATACCACTCTATCTATATTCTATCTATCTATCTATCTATCTATCTATCTATCTATCTATCTATCTATCTATCTATCTATCTATCTGCCTACCTACCTATCATAAATCATCTTTATTGTCTATATATCTGTCTATGTATGTGTGTACATATATGCATATGTCTGTATACACACCCACAAAACTTTTACTATAAACTATACTAACTCTCAATTAGAAGTAACATTTAGGAAATTAATAGCAATTTGGAAATCTATGCCTAAAATTAAAATCAAATTATGCTTTGATTTGCTGTTATTTTATAATATCTCTGACATAAACGGGAATTCATTCAGAAGAACTTTTCATAGCTGCTACTTGAGGAAAAAAATATGTCTAGATTCTTAAAGAACATGACTGTGAATGGACATGAGCCATCTAAAGAAGCCAAGGTAAGTAACTTCAAATTGGTCAGTGAAATGTCTTTATCATTCAGAAGTCATAAATTTTAATGAACCTCTTGTAATTTTCTCTGAAAAAATTACATATTGCTTGTTTGCTAACCCAATCCATAAACATTAGTGAGGATACAACTTTTTTAAGAGAGAGATTCTCAGGCATATGGCCAGCACAGAATGGAAAAGAAAAAAATGATTATAAAAATGACTTTTTGTTGAATATTAGCTTTATGTTAAGAAGGATTTTATGAAATATATGTTCTCTGAGATTGCATCAATTACACATTCCTTTTGCAATTGGAATCTCATCTCATCTCATCTCATCTATTGTATAATCTAATCTGCTGTGATCCAGGATGTCCCAACTGTTCCATTGTTCCATTGTTTATTATGGTATGGAATTTTAACATGAGTCCCAGATCTGTGAAAAATGCGGAAAAATGTCAGTTTAAAATTTTCCTCCCCAAACTTTACCCAAATGAACTGCCTTCTAACAGTATGGATTTCAGCTTCAAGAAGTCTTGTTTTCTTGCTATCTTACATTTCATTGTAGGTAGTGATATTACCTAATTTGGTAATGAGATGTCTCTAAGAAAACAACCAAGCTCAAAGAACACCAAGGATGCCACAGTTAAACCCTGAGCTACAGATATTATCTTCAGTTAGCATAGCCATTGTTGAGAATTCTGGGAGTTGACATTTAGAAGACTGGAGCAGGGAAATGTAAAGGATATTCAACATCCTGCAAAAAGTATTTCTATTCAAAGTGTTGGAAAAAATAAAATTGCTTATTTAAGAATTTGGGATACCTCCCAATAGAGAATAATAATATTGATATTATTGCAGGAATTGGGTGTAGTAAAAAGGACTCAGGGAGCAAAGGGAAAATATTTGCTGCAAACAGCATGAAGGCATCAGGAAGAAAATCCAGCCATTAAATGCTCAGCTCCATTCAGTCACCCTGATTCAACCTAATTCTATACTGAATTAAGGGATTAAAAGGTCATAAAAAAACCTACGTTGGAGTCTATAAAGAATAAAGAAATAAAAATCTGAAATTTGTTACTTCAGATAATTCCATAACCATTCTGTCACGACCAAAGGAATCCTTCCTTCATTGGTTCTTATCAAAGCTTCCATCCATATGAGAAAGACTGAATATGGATTGGCCATTCCATGTGTTCTCAATATTGGAGAAAGAAAGAACCAGTCTCAATATATTTTCCTGCACAGAGAAAAAAAATCAAACCTGGGTGGTACATATTATGAATATCTTTCCACAAATCTGTCAGGTAGTGGTCCTGTCTATCCTTTTCCTTGAGGTATCCACCACACTGTGGATAAGTGCTTCAGGCCCTTTTTTTGATGAGTTGACACCACTATCTTACAAGTTCCTACAGTACTGCACTATTTTTGTCTTTCAGATTCATCAGGGATGTTGTTTGAATTGCTGAGGCAACCTCCCTTGGCCAGCAATTCAGAGAGGTTTATTCTCAGTGTCAGTATTCTCGCTCAGTTGAATGATTGACTTTTACACCTGAAAGGCATTTACGTTTAATCTCCCAGAGGCCAGTCATTTATCCTGCCAAGATTTTCTATCACCAACTTGAGATAAATCACCAAACAGCTTTTAGAATGTCTTGTTCTTTAACACACTGTTATTTGAAGCATTAAAAAGGTACATGTTCTCAGAAACTAAGAATTTCCCAGTTGCATATGGATTTTTTTCAACCAAGAGGAAGAGGAGGATGAGGAGTAGGAGCAGAAGAGTAGGAGTAGGATGATTTTCTAAACATGTAGACAAACTATTTATTTCATGTTGTTGTCATATGATGTATTGCATTTTTTCCCCTTTGCTAAACCGGGGGGTAGGGGTGTCCAGTGTGACATATCCAGCCCAAGGGCTGTGAGTTTGACACCCCTTTACTAGAGGAAAAACATTTTCAAGAATGGAGGCCAAATCAAAGCAGATTTATAATTAGAATCAGAGGTGTCCATAGGACATGGTTAAAAAGTCAAATCAATGGTCATGGTGGTATGATTTAATTTCACACAATCACATGGCATACATACAAGTACATGGTCCTTGGATCAAAATATTGTGATGCCTTGTTGATTTTTTTGATGATATCCTGCAGGCACCTCTGATTAGAATGCATCAAATGATTCTTCTGCTGATATTTTACAAATAATATTAAAAATAACTATGAGCATAAGAAAAATATATATAACAGATACAAGATGGATTGCAACTTTATATCAAATGGTCCATGTAATTTGTTAGATTAGCCTAACATAGATGTATTGACATCACTGGAACTTCAGTTTGTCAAGATTTCATCCATGTTTAATCCAATAGTTGAAAATAACTTCTGTACTTCAACAGAGCTTCTGAGGATGAAACTAAAAATGAAAAATAATGAAAATTAATGAAAATTGAGATTAGCAATTGTTGCCAAAGCTTGAGAATACCCAAAGGCTGATAAGTGTAGAAGCAATGCCATTGGACATGACATATAAGCCAGAATAAAATGGCACAGCCAAGTAACTTACATCCTGAATCCATTGGTTCTGAGGCTTAGATTCCTATGTTTGCTGTTTCAAATATGAAGCATGAAGCTTATTGTTCAAACCACACTTCAGAAAATATATTGGAAGAAAGGGAGGAAGGCAGGGAGGAAGGGAGGGAGGAAGGAAAAGAGGAAGAAAAAGAGGAAGAGAAAGTGAATGGGAAGGGAGAGGTGGCATTCCATGCAACTGCAATTTCTCATTTAAATACATATAAATCTAAATTGTACTGATACAAATTTGTTTTTGTAAAACAGATATTAAATGTTGTAACATAAGAACCAAGCTTTGCTCGCTCTCTCTCTCTCTCTCTCTCTCTCTCTCTCTCTCTCTCTCTCTCTCTCTCTCTCTGTGTGTGTGTGTGTGTGTGTGTGTTGTGATGGATAATGCTTTATCAAGGTCAGTGGACTGCAGGTTATCTACTTCTGTGAGATTCCTTCCTGGGACTCACCTGGATAGAACTATCTTGCAAAGGGCAACAAAATGACAGCAGGGGACAGGTCACACTGAGGAAGGAGGTACATTGAAAGGGTCCTTTGTTCAGATATTCAACAAATGGAAGCACTCCTTTGGAAACTTGTAAAGCCCTTTGTTCTTCCATTCTGCATCACCTGGGATGGCTCTTTATCAGATACATGCATGCAATCGTTTTATCCTGCATAAAATGGGGAAAGCATCTGTTTGAATAGTGAAAAAACATATTCTCCTTGCACTGAAAAACAGTGCAGAGATTCCTACGGGCATCTCTTCTGCCAAGGTGGGAACAAAATGTACATTTTTAAAGGCCTTCATCAGATCGAACTCATTTTTTTTTTTAGATTCTTATGGAAACAATGGAGCTTGATTAATAACACATTGGCTGCAGTGGAGGTAGAGTTCCTTTGTTCCAAACAATAAAACATACACTGATGGAGAATACTTTTTGTAAGGATAACCAGCTGCTTTTAATTGAAATGTTTTGCCATTCCCAAGTCATAGAACAATTTGCTACTGCATTCCAGTCGTATTTTTTCAACAGTTTCATAAAACACACACACACACACACACACACGCATTGCATTTTTTCAGGGAGAAAAACTGTCTTTTTTTTTTTTTGAGTCAGAACTGATTTGATGACACCTAATCAATAGTATTGCATTACAATGCAGCATAATCTGAAAAATCCGAAAGATAAAAAGTCAATAGAATGAAATCCATCTAGATAAAGATAAAAAGAAAGAAATGAACCTCTTCCAGAAGAAACATAATTTCCCTATAAGGATTGCAGATAGGTCAGTTTTAGATTTTCTCCCATCTTCCTGTTTGCCACAATATGAAGCTTGTTTGATCCAATCTGAGATTTTTTTAAAAAGATATTTTGCTTTACTTTTTCTGTGTTTTTTAATGTATTTTTAAAACATATTTTTAGAGGGTATATTTTTCTTACTGTCATCTTCTACAAAATGTCAGTAATACAATGAAGATAAAATATTTGTTTCTCATAAACAGACTTTGTGCATATCTTTCACTCCTAATAATTTATCAGGAGTAATAAATACTGTAAAAGAGGGAGAGCTGTGCTTTTCCAATTTTTGTCATATTTATCAGTATTCTTCCCCAATTTTTTTTTTAACAGCTCACTGGAACTTTCCTTCTCTCTAATCTTCACTAACAGCATCATGCTTCCCAAAGCTATTCTGTAGACGATGTATCTGAACCATTGCTTATTGGACTTTTCTGTCTAAGGAAGGCTGATTCAATGAATTTTTCAAAAAATTTTATTTTGCTATAATCTTCTCCAAAACACACCACTGATTGTGTCACTTCCTCAAATTCTAAACCTTTTAGAATTACCTA
Source organism: Laticauda laticaudata (assembly GCA_004320025.1). NCBI lineage: Eukaryota > Metazoa > Chordata > Lepidosauria > Squamata > Elapidae > Laticauda > Laticauda laticaudata. The sequence continues at coordinate 5,919 of BHFT01029108.1, read as the reverse complement.
GTAATCCTTTAGTATGGAATGTTCTCTGAGCTTGGTTATTTGCTTGAAGCTAGTTAGGTTACATCATCAGTACTAGTGAGTGTGGTGTTTATTCTTGTTCAAATACAGTAGCTGGCCTGTTTGGTGGGGATGATGAGTTAATAAGTCTATGGTTTTCTCCATAGTAGTTCCTTGATTGGGCCAAGGAACTTCTTTATTGTTTGTCTGGGTGTTGGTTGCTGAAGAGGATGTGTTCTGGTCTTTTTGTTTCCTTCTTAGCTTTTGTATGTTCTCTTTTGACTACAGCCTACATGTGACTTATCTCTCTGTGTCAATTGATGGTTGATTTGTCTGAATGCCAGGCTTCTGGTGCTGCCTCACATTTTGGACTTAATCTGCTCTAGGATAAAATCTGAAATTAGGAAACTCAACTCAGTGTTTCCACATATTATGAGATTAAGGATTTTCACTGTGTCTTCTGATGACTTGTTGGTGTTCATGGATGAGCTTTGTTAGTTTTCTGCCTGCCTGTCTTGTCCTACATAGGGGCTGTTGTGATCCTTACATTATATATATTGTATTGTTTATATCACAAGCTACTATATATAAATAGGCAGCAGTTCTAACACCAACTAGTACTGATGATGTTACCCAGTCAGGTAATGAAACATCTGCAAGCAAACAACCAATTTAGGGAGCACCCAGGACTCCACAATTTAACAATGAACTACATACATTCTCTTCTATTGGAATCTTTTACAACCAGTTTATTTTCTCTTGCCAGCAAGAGATGACAGAAACAAATGTTTCAACCACAGCATCTTCAGGGCCACACATGGTTTCCCATCAGCTTCATAAAAATAAGTCTCTCATGACTGAACAAAGAAACATTTTGGTGCCAAATAGTGGTGGTTGTTTTTGCCTTTAATAATGTATATTTCTGTTCCATTCCCAAAAGAGTGGTCACTCACTTTGATTAATTCAGAAGCTGTAATCTCACTGTATCTTTTTCACAACATGGTTCCCAGAGGAAAGATATACAGGCAGTCACCTGAAAGAAGTGGAGATAAGTTTAGTGTTCAGGAATAAATATCTAGCAGTCAGCAGAAAGCTTAGGAAATCGTTGGTGTAATGGTGGCAAAATCTTCTTTCTCTGTAAATTCCTTAGAATAGGTACCAAATTCCAAATCGGTTACAGGCTGAATTTGAACCAGCCCCTCTCCTCAGCCCAACCTACATCACTGGTTTGTTGTAAGTAAATACAAAAGGAGAAATAATTCTATATGCCACCATGAAGTGTGAAATAAAATTTGTAACATATCGTATTTACCGGATTATAAGCTGCTACTTTTTTCTCATGCTTTGAACCCTGCTGCTTGTACAACAATGCAGCTTATCTATAGATTTTTCTTCGCTAACTGCCATCAGGGGGCGCAAAAATGTGACAGATGCAAGAGGTCAATGCAAAGAAGAAGATGCTACCGGTAGTTTTTGGTGCACTCGACGCAAGCAGCACAACGCGCACGAATGCAAAATATTTTTCAAACCCTCATCATGGAAAGTACATGAAGAAAAGCATATGATGCAGCTTTTAAGTTGAAAGCAATCAATCTGAATATCCAGGAAGGAAATAGAGCTGCTGCACGTAAGCTTGGCATTAATGAATCAATGGTGAGACGTTGGAGACAGCAGCATGAAAACTGATTCAATGCCAAAGGACAACAAAGGCTTTCAGAGGTCCTAAAAGCAGATGGCCTAAACTTGAAAATGTTCTTCAAGACTGGGTGAACACACAGAGAGCAGACAGCCAAGGTGTATCCACCGTGCAGATCTGACTAAAAGCGAAAACAATTGCTAGCAAAATGGGTATTGAAGATTTTAAAGGTGGACTGTCATGGTGTTTTAGATTTATGAGATGAAAAGATCTGTCCATCAGGGCACAGATGACTGTCTGTCAGCAACTCTCTCTCGACTACGAGGAAAAAGTTGCAAATTTCCACAAATTTACTGAAACAAAACTAGCTGATAATTCCATCAGACCAGACGACATCATAAATATGGATGAAGTGCCTTTAACGTTTGACCTGCCTCTAACTAGAACTGTTAACAAGACAGGAGTGTCCTCCATTATGGTGAAAACAACTGGCCATGAGAGAATGTATTTCACGTGTGTTTTGAGCTGCACCGCATCTGGACAGAAGCTTCCACTGATGGTGATTTTTAAGCGGATGACTATGCCAAAAGAAAAACTCCCAAAAGGCATAGTCATTAATATTAACAAAAAAGGGTGGATGATAGAAAGCCTAATGACTGAATGGCTGACGGAGTGCTACAGTAAGCACCTGGGAGGATTTTTTCACCGGAAAAAATCATTGCTTGTTTTGGACAGTTTGAGGGCCATATAACAGATTCTGTGAAAGCAGCCACCAAGAGAACAAATTCAATTCCAGCTGTGATTCCTGGAGGTACAGCTAAGTTTTTGCAGCCACTCAACATCAGCCACTCCGAGGTGATGGGTGCGGCATATATTCCGATGCACTCTATCATCTGGTAAATATGGTACACATTATATAACAATTTAAATAGAATAGAATAGAATAGAATAGAATAGAATAGAATAGAATAGAATAGAATAGAATAGAATATTTTGGACACACTAATTTGTCTCAGGTGCATAAGCTCTCAGTGTATAAGTTCTCAGCATACATACAAGCAATAGAATGAGAAATCATAAATCATAGGATATAATCATAAATCATAACATGCAACTAACAAAGTGATAGTTATAAGATAGCAGTGGGAATAGATAATAGGAAAGATAAGAAGGATAATAGTAATTCAGTCCTGCTACATGGTTAGTTATCCTTAGGCATAGACAATGCTGTGGGAATTATGTGTTTAGCAGAGTGATGGCATCAGGAAAAATACTGGATAGATAGATAGATAGATAGATGACTTTCACCCAGAAAAAAACAAGTTAATCATTTTTATGCAATAAGGGTTGCAAGGAAGCAACAAAATGTACAACTACATTTTTCATAGTACTATGACAAATCGATGATGATTATTATTATTATTATTATTGTTGTTGTTGTTGTTGTTGTTGTTGTTGTTGTTGATCACACAGTCAGCTGGTTGTTTAGACTGAATTTGGCATTTTTACGTACCTATTGAGCCCTCCCCAATGACCTGGGATAGGCAGGTGTGCTTGTTTGATGGAGTTAAACATATTGTTTGCAAGATATAAGCTACTCTGAGTAAAACTGCATTTTGCAATTGACTGATGGTGATTCGGTCAAGGTGAATGCTAGTGCTTCGGATGTTTTGGGATTGCACCCAAGACACCTAGTACTATTGGTACTATCTTTGCTGTCTTTTGCTACAGTTATTCCACTTCTATTTGCAGGTCTTTGCACTAAGTAATTTTCCCTACTTCTTTCTATTATTGTGCTGTTTCCAGATACTACAGTACTTTTTTTTCTTTCTTATCAATAATTGTTAAATGTGTGTTGTTATGTGGCATGTGCTTGAGTTCCCAGAGGCCACTGACTTCTTTGTTTTCTAGGACTTTATTTATTTTATGGTTTTACCAGTCCTTGCTTGCAGGCAAATGGTATTTTTTGCAGATATTCCAAAGCATCATCATCATTCTACTTTGTAGTCAGTTTGTGAGAACGTCTTGCAGCAGCTAACTAGGTGGTTCACTGTTTCTCTACCTTCTTGTAAGATATGACATTTTCTGTCTGTTGCTGTCTGCTCATTATTATTATTTTGAAAAGTATCTTCTCCTACAAAGGCTCCTGTTGCTTGTTTATGTGCATCTCTGTCAGGAAGAAATAGAAATTCATTTTGCTGTGTCTTAAATTTTTCCTTGATGCTTTATGGTGACAAGGAGGCTGTGTATCTCTGTCTTTGCACCAGCACCATCTATTACACAACTTGGCAGCCTCTCTACCTGCACTTTTTGATCCAAAAACCTTCCAGAATGATATTGTATAGGAAAAATGACCAGTTAATCAACTTTCTTCAGAACACTACTGAAATGTAGAAATCCAGGAAAACTGCAAACTGCCAGTGAGAGAATGACATAAGAGGGCATGTTTTATACCTGAGCATCTGTACCAAGTGAATGTCATATATTCTCCTTTTACAAAAGGTGGAACAATACAATAGAGTTGAATAAAGGTAACTGAAAAATGCAACTGCTTTTTTTTTGTCACAATACTGGCTTTTAATTCATGCAGGGGTCCCAGCATAGTTTTAGGAAATGAAATAAGTGAGCTGCAGGAAACCTACCAAGTCAGGATTCCTTGATTTATATATGTGCTTCTTTACCTTTCTAAATTCCAAGGTTGAGGATAAGTTACAGACTGAGAAGACCAGTAGACCTAAGCACTTTTAACTCTCTCAGAAGCTTTAATGCTACTGATTTCCAGGACAGAACATAACAGAACAGAAAGTAGACATCAATCTGATGAAGGAAGCTGCAGTTTATGAAATCAAATGCCTTTTAATAAAGTTTAATAATGGAAAGGGGTATTACCAGACTCCGTCTGACTTTCAGATATAGTATGTGGCCTTCCAAATACTTCTATGATTCAAATAGGAAAATGACAAGCAACAGAATAGTAAATCAGCAACATCTGGGGGCCCAATTTATCTGCACCACGATCTTAATTTTTTGCCTGAAGCAATTTTCTGTTCCCTGCACCATTTTTATGCATGTCACATGCAGTGTTTCTATCACATGCCTAATGTTATCTTGATGTTTTTGAACTTTCCAGCTTCAACTCCTGAAACACTCTGGGTGGGAACAGTGAATAACACAGATAAGACAAAACATCACAAGGAAAGTTTGGAGGAATGGAAGTATAATTTCTCGGATCCAGATATGCATTTTCCAACCAAGAATTGGAAATTCATGATACAAAAGTCGTGGCATTAAGCACACTGCTTCTGCTGCAAAAAGAACTTTTTTTCTGATGCATCAAAAGGCAGATGCTGTGAGAGTAATGTACTTTTATAGTTATTTTTAATTGAGGATAAATCAAGTTATCACCTGATGACTAATTTCTGGTTAGTATTTGCATGTCTAGGTTGGACAGGATATGACTCAAAATCAATGCCCACTTCTTATTATTTCCTAGTTTAACCCTCTTTCTTGTTTTGTAAAGGATGTTCCTTCTTTATTCACAAAAGTTAAAAATTGGGAAACCAGTATCATTACAACCTTGCTTTTAAAAGTGATGTTTAGCTATTCTTCAATATGCTTTTGTGAGTCAGATTTTAAAATGTCATGGAGACTTTTTCCATTATGTAAAAATATAGTTTAATGACCCAGTGTAGTCAGGTATTTCAAGAAAGATAAATGAAATGAAATGGGAATTTTAACCAACGTTTCTGAAAGTTTAACATTGCCATTACTGTGGCTCAGCAAAACAAAACAAAAAGTCTGTATATTCAAATGGTAATATAGTGTTTTAAATGACTTTTCAAGACTTATTACTTTTTCTGTGATATTCTTTTTCCAATAAGTAAAAAAAATGTGACTCCTAATCATGCCATAAAAACTGGATGAATGCTATCTTTATCCATAAAGATCTTTTTCTCGTATCATTATGTTTTGCAGTTCCTTGTCTGAACTAACTCAGTTTGCTCTTGGCAGTAATGCTTTGTTGTTATTTCTGTTTGATTAGGTAGTATCTTCCCTGCTTTATGGGAGAATATTTGCAAATGGATAAGGTAATTATGTGTGCCTTTGAACCATTGTTTAAATATTTTGACAATTTCGCTGTATGTGTTTGGATCTCCGAATCTTTCATTAAATAACTGGTTAATATAATTGCACACATTTCTTTCTTGTTTTTCAGCAGTGAAACAATATAAAATTACTGTTCAGAGACAAATATATACATATATATAATACATAAATTATATATA
>BHFT01029105.1:0-89076 GCA_004320025.1 Laticauda laticaudata | reverse complement strand
CCGTTTTTAGCCTTGGTAGGAGAGGCCTTGGAAAGCCTTGGAAGGGAGTGACATACCTGAGGTGGAGGAGCAGACCTGACTGGGTGGAGCAGGTATTCATCTTGGTCTGGAGGGTTGTGAAGCAGATCGGTGATCCTGTCCTTCACCACCTGCGTATGGGGTTCCGCCAATGTCCATGAGGGTCTGGTTCACATAGTGAGGAAGGGCTTTGGTTGGAGGATGAGGAGTCGGTGTGTACCAGCTGGAGAGAGGAATCTACGCTGTCCTGTTAGTGTCTCTTGTCTTCAGGCAGGACGGTGTGAGCCTGCGCCCTGGCTGTCTGGCTTTCTGCCTTTCATGTTGAGGTGGAGCTTGGGGTGTGGATGCGGGTGGGCTGTGGGGAAGGTGCCGGTCTTCCTTTGCTCCCACTGCGTCAGGGGGTCCTCCACAACACTCCGCACAGTGTAGGACAGCTGTCGGGTGGGTCTCGTCGTGGCAACGCTCACAGGGACTGGCTTCAGCAGGCTTGCCTTTGAGAGGGGGTTGTGAGAGGGACTGCTCCTCGGTGGCGTATCTCACCCTCCCAGAAGCTGCACTTGGCCATCCACGTTAGGTCTCTTTGTCCGTCAGCTTTGACCGGTGCCGCTTCCCGTACCAGGCATGTGCCATTGTGCTTCCACACCCGAGGAGCACCTCGAAGTGTAGCCGAGGCTCTCTGCCTTGGTTCTCTCTCCAAGAGCAGCCTGCTTTCCTTTTGTGTCCCTAGAGAGCCTGTTGTCGCCTTCCGCCATAGTAACTCTGTCTCCTCGCCACTCCAGCACTCATCCTCATGTTCCGCTTCTTATATTGTATTAGCTTCCTCTCCCGTTCTGCGTCTGCCTTCCTCCCTTTGGCAGCGGCCTTCTGGGCCTCATCAGAAGGGCTTCGAGGTTGTAGGGCTGCTCCTCCACACACCCAGCGCATCCAGAGCCAGCAGAGCAGCAGCGCCCAAGCGGACCGCGAGCCGCAGCAGGAGACCAGGCGAGCAGGCCAGGGCGCACTAGCCAGGACGACGCGGCAGACCGCAGCACCAGGAGCACAGCAGGACCAGGGTCCACGGAGCAGCAGGACCAGGAGCAGCGCCAGCAGGAGAAGCACAGCAGAAGCAGCTAGCACCGGGCAGCGCCAGCAGTAGTAAGCTTACCCGGAGCAGAGTCCGTGGGGAGGCTCTCTGTATATTGCACGGGGTCAGTGCCGCGAGTAGCACCAGCAGAAGCACCACCGCCAGAAGCAGCATCACAGATTAAGCACCAGCAGAAGCACCACCTCCAGAGCAGCATCAGCAGAACCCAGCCCCAGAAGAGCGAGCCCAGGCTGCAGAAGCCCCAGCAGAGAAGCAGAGTGAGGGCCAGGGGGTGGGAGGGTGGCCCTGTCCCTCTTGCCAGGGCTGGCAGCAGATGGCTGAGGCTTTCTCTTCTTCCCCATGGTTGTGGGGTTGCTGGCTGGCTGGCTGGCGACTGGCAGGCAGGCTGGAGAGCTGTGTCTGGAAGCAGGTCTTTCTCTGAATGGTGACCTGCTTGGGACTGCTCCCTTATATCCGCGGGCTTACGCAATGCATCCTCCCCGATGCGCAGTTGAACGCTAGGCATCCGCTAGGCTTCCGCTCTGCATCGCTTCATCTGCTCGGCATCTGCTGTGCATCCGCTTCATCCACTCAGCATCCACTCTGCATCCGCTCTTTCCGTTCCGCGTCCGCTTTTGCTGCGTCCCCCGGAAGGCCTTGCGGATGTACCATCCGCTTCCATCCGCTAGGCTTCCGTGGAGCATCCGCTTTCCATCCCCCTTTCCGTGTTGTCGCTCTGGGTTATGCAAATTCGGGGCACTTCTTGAGAGCGGATAACAATGGATGGAACATTTTTCTCATCCACTGTGTCCTTTTACAAACGTTTTGCTCCGTTGGCCAGTGTGACAGGCCTTTAGTCTTAGTCTCAGAAGAGAGTGTATCTCAGCCAATCTGTTTTCCTTCTGTTAGAGAGTTTTGCCATTCCTCCATTTTTCCTTTATTTGACTGTTATTCCTGATTTTGATGTAAGTTTGATACTGAGGTGTTTTGACACTGGACTTTGTTGTTGGATTATCCCTGGATTGAAACCTGAATGATTTACCTGTGAATGTTTTTGGATTGCTTGTTTTTGAACTTTGCTTAAACCTTTCTGGAAGTAAAAACCTACATTTACTGTACAGTGTATCTGTGTGCTGTGTGTGTGTATTATTCAAACACTACTCTCAAATATGTATCCCTGTATGCACTCATTCTCCTAACGGGGAATTACCTCAACAATAGACATTTTTTTGTTAGAGATTGGTAACATTGCATTTTGCCAGTCCTGTAGATTTGCTGAAAGTCTTTGGTCCTGGGTTGAATATATTATTCCATACGTTCAGACAAAATTTTCTGGGGAAGGAAGACATTTGATATTTATTGCCAGCTTCCCACAAGGAAATTCAATGGGAAACAGGAAGTCTGAAGTTGTTCCTATTCCCACTGATTTTTTTCATGTCTGTAGTCATTCTGTTTATTTAGGAAAGGAAGGAAGGAATAGGAAAAAAGGGATGGAAGAAGAGGACAGGAGTGAGCAAGGAGGGAGGAGTGTTGGTTGGTTTCCAATCTCCCTGCCAGATTCCCACAAGGAAATACAATAGAGAAGCTGTTAGGAAGTCGGAAGTTGCTCCTGCTCCCACTGCTTTTTTCTTGGTGTGGACATTCTGTTTCTCGAGTACTATGAAGCGGTATATAAGTCTAAGTGCTATTGCTATTGATTGCCAGTAGAGTTATTCATCCCTCCAGTCTCATATCTGATTTTTTTTTCTTGGGAGAGAGTTTAAGCTAAGACAAAAGCAATAAACCACAAGATCACTTAGTACAGGGGACTTTTTCTGGATTGATGACAGTGCTCCGATTATAAGGGCCATTTTCAAAAGTGTCTGTTCCAAAGACTAATATGTAGGATCAGGATGGAAAAAATTAAAACCAATTTCATTCATTTATATATAATTAAAGTTAAATGTAATAGGCATTAAATATAGCCACGCATTTAATAAATTATCCTGTTACGACATAAAACTTTCTATTTTGATATCAAATGTCTATGTTGATTCTCAATCATCCAGGTCATGGTTGTCCCAAAGATGCTTTTCAAAAGGCAACTGGACTTTCTTGTTTTTTTCTTTGAAAATGTTTCACTGCTCATCTAGAAAACTTCTTCAGTTCTGACTGAATGATCGGGAATGGAAAGATTTATATTTCTTGGCAGTCATTTGGTCATTACAAATTGTTTTTTGGGCTGCCAGTTTTTGGAAAGCACATAACCTATTTTTAACTTGGCATTACAAGTGAAATATATCAAATTAATTTTGTAATATGATGAAGTTATTTTTATTAATGTTGCTATCATTCAGATGAAATTTTCTTGACTAAAGGATTTTTTGTTTGTTTTAAAAATACAGATGTCAAAGAAAATATATTTGTATTCAGTCATCTCTAGCAAAAGTAACTTCTAAAAACATCAATGAAAAAAATGTGAACAAATTTCATCTGTACCAAAATTTTTCCTGCAACATAAAAAGCATTCATCATCACCAGGTATGTTTGTAAATTGTCTAAAGAAGTACCTCTTAAGTAAAAAAATAAAAAGCTATATTTCTTGTAAGAAATTTGTTATGTGCTATAGTAATTAAGGTGTTGACTACTAGTGGGGAAACCTGGGATTTGGTCCATTCTCAGCCATGGAAGCTGAGAAGCATAATGCTTCATGGAAGCATAATGAATCACTCTGAGCCAGTCATTCTCTGGCAGCCCAGCCTACTCAAAGAGTTGCTGTCTTATGGCGAAAAGGAAGAAACCTGCGATCCTGAATGAAAGGCAGATATAAATGCAGTAGAGAAAATAAACAATCTAGTTCCTGAACTATTTTCCTGTTGCCTAGGTAGTCTTGTGCATGAAAAAGAAAACATGTTTTGTTGCAAACCTAAAGGAAGCAAATTGTGGCTTAGAAATTTCCCTGAACTCTTCTGGATCCTAAAGGAAGCAAATTGTGGCTTAGAAATTTCCCTGTGCTCTTCTGGATCGATCCCAGCTGGCCAAACCGATATTTGGTACATTTGGATTCTTCTAGATTTTAACTGTAACAAATTGTGGAAAGGTCTTAAGGAGTGAGTAGACTTGAGTTGATATGCCTTGCCCCTCTCTCCTTCCTGCCACCAGCTCTTTGTTCCTGCTAATGCCCTCCTTTCCTGCTTCCTCAGCCTCCATGCATCATTTTTTAAGTCAAGTCTGGTATGTTCATGGAGAAGACTCAAGTGAACTGGTTGGATGTATAATACCTTGTTTGTGGGGGTGGAGGGGGTAAGCCAGTGGCTATGCTCTGTGATAAACCTTGATTATTTTTTTACTGTATTTTATAGAATAAGCCATAGAGGCTCAGTAAGCTATACAAACCACAATGGCTGGGTTCTCATGATAGTAATGTAAAGATGAATGGAGGGAAACTATTTGGGAGTATTGTGCTCTCCTCAGATTGGCCATGTTCCTGTTGTCTTAGGTAGAAAGGGATTCATTCCCCTTATTTTGTGATTTATTGCCTTTTGCCTCTTACGCTGCAGTGCAGCCCAGCCATAAGTGCCAGAGATATAGTTCTTTGACAGGAATCAGAAGTAAATGACAAAAAGTAGAAGTAAAATTCTACTTAGGCCTAGCCATCAGAGTCTGGAACAGCCAATGCCAACCAAGAGGCTCTTGTGGCTTCATGAGGAATGGATAAATTGAATCTGTGATTCAAAGAATTTCCAAACTCACTACCTCCTCTCAGCCGAGTTCCTGAACGAGGGATATAAATAGAGGGAGCTGACTTCAAAGAATCTGTGAGAGGGAATTAGGGTTTGGATAGAAAGATGGATAGAGTGAAGTTTTGCTTTCTTACCCAAGTATATCTTTCTGCGGTCTGAATGAATGGTTTAAAGCAGTTGTCTCCACAAGAAGCGAACCATTCCTCTTATCTTCACAGATAGACAAAAGGCTTCACTCTCTAATCTTCAGTTCTCGTTATAGATATTGTAGATAAGCTCCTTACAAAAATACTGCCTTGCTATTCTTACAGCACCACAGTAGAATATTTTTAAAAAATAGGAGTTGGCTCTCCTCAAAATGCTCTAAGAACAATATGTGGATTTGCTGCTAAATTTTAATTTGAACTCCTGTCGTACATATATGTATGACAATGTAGCGTGCATACCTTGTATCCTATTAAGAAGGTGTAGGATCAGAGATATAGTAATCATACTTCCATTTTCCACCTCTAACATGATAATAAATACCAGTTTCTTTGTTGAGATTTTTGACTGAAGGAGTATAGGTTCTCCAAACCAAGCCCAAATTGTAAACCTCATTAGATTTTACAAATCTGCTGTCTGATCAGCCCCTACATGAGTTGCTCCTAAATTGTGCTGTCTAAGGTTTTTGGAAATTGACTTATTTTTCAGTGAGCTACTCGACCATCTTGAAACATATCTAGTCTATGGACATCAAACAAGGAAGGAGAAAATGCAGCTGTGGTTTAAAAGGGGTAGATTTTCCTGTTAAGAGTGGCAATTAGCCAAGTGAAAAGAGTTGCATTCGGCCTTTTCAAAAAAGGGAAATTGTTTTCTCCAGAGATAAAAGTGAGTTTGTACCTTTTATTCTAGGCTGAGGAAGGTGGAAACATTGTAGTTTCTCCATTGGGATTGACTGATAAGAGTTCAAAATGTTTTCTTTGCTCTTCTGACCATGATTTGAATTATGCCATGAATCCCATACAAAGTTCACAATTGTTTCACTCTTTTCTACATGTGGCCATATTGAATCATATTATTTGGTCTTGTCTCCCTCCCTTCAAGGTTTTATGGAACACCAATAGGGAGGGGGCTACATGGATTTTAGAGGGGACCTCATTCCAAAGAAAGGTACCATAACAGAGAAGGCATGCTCCCTGGTCTTGGTAAATAACACTGCTTCACAAAAGAAACCCAGGACATACCAACTCTGCCAACATGTCCTGGCTTGGCAAAGGCCATAGGAGATAAATAGTCTTTCAAATAACCTGCTTTTATGCCGTATAGGGCTTTCATAGGAATATAGGAGGCAGGGGTATTAGGTATATTGACTGCCTTGAGTTCACCAAATATATTTTTTAAAAGGTTAACAATAATAATAACAATAAAAACATTTGAATCACACTTGGAAGCATACTGGCAACTACTGCAGCTCATAGAGCAAAAGTGTCTTGTGGGATATTGAGGCATGCCCATCACTGTCCATGTACTGCATTCTGGACAGGTTGAAGCTTTCTTGAGAGGTTTTCCAGGCCAGTCCCACGTAGAACAAGTTGCTGAGCCTTGAGGTGAACCTCCCAATCCAGGAAGAGGTGCAACTGATGGAGCTGTGCAAAAACCTCTTTGTGCATAATGTCACCAGCTCATCAAGACACAACATCAAAAGCCTCAGTTAACCAACCTGAAATCGAAAGGTATAATTGGTATCATCAGCATATGGATAATACCAAATTCCAGATTGGCAGATGACCTCACCTAGCAGCTTATTGTAGATGTTAAACATGAAATGAGAGAGCATTGAACCTCGCAACATCTCACATAAGGGTCTGGTGCGCATCTCTCCCTTCATACCTGCCAATGCCAACTGGTACCAGCCATAGAAGAAGGATTGGAGCCACATTATTATCCCCCACATTTCCTATTCCTGGAAGAATATCATAGTTCACAGTACTGAAGGCCACTGAAAGATCAAGGAAAACTAGGACGGATGCGTTACTTCTATACTGGCTTCACCAAGGACATTAACAAGTGCAACCAAGGCTATCAAAGTATCGAAATCCATCTGAATTAGGTCTAATAATCTACTTCTTCCAGGATTTCCTGCAACTGCATACTGAACGTCTTCTTAACAACATTCTCCCAAAAGGGAAGTTTAGAGACAAGACAATTGTCTAAAATGTAACACAGAAGAAAACTTTGCTTTCTTCAAGACTGAAGACATCAACCTATAGTCAACACTATAGTCACCAACATCTTTAACCTCAACTGCCTTTGAAGAACCAGTTCACAAAGTAATAATGCCTAACCAATAATGAATTACAGATAGGCAGCCCATGTGACACATGTATCAAAGATCTTTCAAATGTCTTGTATCTGCAGCATATAAAGGATGAGAATGAACCTTTTATAAATATTGTCTGAGGAATTCAAAATAAAATATTTTTCTTGCTGAACAAGTTGGTTTTAAGTCATACAAAACAGATCTTCTATTCTTTAAAACTGAATAGAAGATATTCCAAATCTGTATTCCAAATGTTATGTTGTTCACATTTATTTTGGATGCTCTTTTTTTTAAAAAAAAAATCTAATAAAACATTGCTAATGTTATTTCAGTAGAGGCTTTCTCCAGCAGTCTTAATGTCTCTGAGATTTCAGAGGCTGGTGATGCCCAGGAATTGCATCTGATGACCTTTTTTGTTTTAAAACGCAACTTTGATGTCCCTTGAGAGAGGTGTTTTAATTTTCATCCCTCTTGTTGCAATAGAATAAACCAGGCAATTCTTTGCTTGTGAATGTGCCGCCTCTTCCTCAAACTTGCCCTTTGTTTTGGCAGTCAGGGTACCTGATGTTAAAATATTTCACGTGCAATTTTTATTGTTTGCTGTACTGTTCAGTGATATGTCAAGCCTGGTATGTCAACAAGCATCAGAAAAGCTGAAGAATATAAATGGGTGTGATGTCTTCAGGTCACTTTTAGACCATTGTATTTAACATATGTGACATGTCTGAGTTAGCTGGTGATTGAATTAATGTTCATGATGGACAGGGAATGCTTGCTTGTGACAGGCAGAGGCCTATAGCATCCATCAACATGTGCAATGACATGGGTATGTCAACTTTTAACAGCTTTTTAATGGTTTTTGCAAGTCTAATGTATTAAAAATGCATGGTTTTGTTAACATTTAGGCACACATAGACAGCAAGTGTACACAGCAATCATCTGCTTTCTCTCTCCTGACAGTTTAAATGCATGTTTGTTTTATTTAATGGAAATCTTCCATCAAGTGAATCAGAAAGTGAACATAGAGAGCAACCTTATACAATTTTATACATTCTAAATGTTTTGGACAGCAGTTCTCATTATCACCAGTCAGCATGGCCATTGGAATGATGTTAGTTGTAGTCTAACATATCTGGAGGATACTGGTTAGGGAATACATGTAGAATAGTGGTTAGCTTGCTGAACAAAGTCTAGACAGGTTTTTTTTTTCAGAGCAAGCAGTTGGAGGTGTACTTTGTGACAGTTACACTATCTCAGCTGGAACCAACAATTTATAATTGTTCCAGGGAAAATGGAAAAAAAAACTTGACATAATTAGTAAAAATAACTACTGCATTTTAGTTCAGTCATACTACATTTTAGAAATTTCTTTGAACATGCAGTGTTGTCGAGGATATCATGTGCAAATTTTAAGAAGAAAATTAATAATAAATTCTTTAACAGCTAAATATCTGGGAAAGAACCAAAATATATTCAAAGAAACACTGTACAGCTTTTTGGAGTATGACTGATCTTGCTTTCTCAAGTATCTGTCAAACATGAGATATGAATATTTGAATATTAAGATGAGAAAACTATAAAAGAAAAATTCATATTGAAGTAAATGAATGCACAACTGAGAGATTTCTTCTTCTTTTAATTGTGTGATTGAGCCTCCTCCTGCTGCAAATCCTGTTAGGTGGGAATGAACCCTCAGTAGATACTCCCAGGTATCTGGATAGGATGGATAAAACTATCTGCAAAAGGCAATCTCACAGATACCAAGATCCTGAGTCAGCACCTTAATTTGCACTCAGAAACAGTTAATCAGTGTAGCTACTGCAACAAAGGTGTAATATGGCAATATCACAACTTCCCTGTGAGCATGATGAGTCACTGAATTTTGGACCAACTGAAATCAACAAGGATAACACGTTACCACAACATAACTGGCAAGGGAAAAGGTGACTGTATCACAACATCCAAGTCCAGATAATTAACAGGTGCATAAGCCACGGCTGATCAAAACACTATTGTTGCAATTTTGCCTGCTCTTTGAGCAGAAGGTAAGGATCTCAGAAAATTGTGAGCCTGGTCTTTCTGGAAAAGCACAAATCCATTTAGGAGTAAAGTTGGTACAATCCTGGAATTGGTAGACTTCTGAATTAAAATTGCCATTCTGTTTTGCCTGGGTTGAGTCTTTTTTGGTCCACTCAGATTCTGACAATCTCCAGACACTGAATGAGGACTTCTCATTAACTTTAGGGTGAAGTTAAACAGCATCTTGACATTTAATCCAAACCAAGAAATGACTTCTTCCAACAGACTTCTGACATTTACTGACAGAAGAAAAGTTCAAGCCCTGAGTCACCCCATAAAAGAGTCCTTGTTGGCATTTCTTCTTATACCCTGAAAAGTTGCTTGTGGACTTGTCACTCAAAATGGTACCTCCAATTCCTAATCTTCACAAGGAGTCCAGAACAATACTGTGGTTGATAGTATCAAAGGTTCTAGGAGGAAATGTTTCTTCTTTCCCTCCAAGTTCCATCATAGGTGATCCATGAGAATGACCAATACAGTTTCCATGCTATGCTCAAAACCAGACAGCCACAGGTGCAAATGTTCCATATTTTTCAAAGGTGTAATTTCCATTTCTTCCATGGTTACAATACCCTAAATGGAGAGGTTGGAAATTGGAGGACAATTATCTAGTTCCCTTGAATCAAGGATTAACAGTTGCATGGATATATGTCCATATAAAGCCTGAAATCTAAGCATCACAGACTTTATTCCAGGAAAAGCTGGATTCTGCCATTTATACATATTATAAAATTTCAGCTATATAGTTTATCTTTATTTGTCAAAGTTTTATTTGCAATTTTGTTGTGGGAGAAATGATAGAATTTGGAATTAAGAAAAAATGGTTGGGTGATAATTTAAATATTTTGGCTATCAATCTATTAATGTAGATCTCTATCTCTATGTGTCATAAATTTTTGCTGTTTATATTTGGGTTTTAGATTCTTGCTATTAACCGAGGAGAGAATCTGAAAATCTTGAAAGTAAAGGTCAATGTTCCTGATGGAGTAAAGAATGAATTTTCTAGGTGGTGTGTAAATGAAAGGTTTGTATAAGTATGTCTGTGTCAATGTTCTGTTGTTCTCATGAATGAATCATACCAAATGCATGCATTTTTAAAAATTTCATCTGAATTTGAGTTTTTCAAGATGAGGATAGGCAAGTGTATTTTGGCTATCTGTATGGTAGGGGTTTGGCTTCCCACATGGAATAGGGAGTTGTCCATCATTAATTCTAGGCTGTGTACACGTAGTCCTCAATGTATGAGTGTAATTGAGCCTAAATTTACAGTTGTAACTTCTTATGGTTGTAAATCAAGGCATCATGTGGTCAGACGTGATTTTTTGGGTAGGGGGAATTTTGGGGGCAGTCATTAAGCAAATGCTGCAATCATTAAGTGAATGTAGCAGTTGTTAAGTGAATATAACAGTTATCAAATTTCCCCAATGGACATTTTTTTGGCCAGAAGCCAAATGTAAACACCAGAAATTGGCAACAAAACATCACAAATTGCAATTGTGACTGTGGGATACTACAAATGACTTGGTTGCCAAGCACTCAAGATATGATTGTGTGACTATGGGGGCAAGATACAAATTTTCTGTGTAGATTTTCTAACCTACTTGAGTCTAGTACCAAATATTAAAATGCAAAGAATTAGATACTTTTGGAGATTACATGGATGTTCTGAAAACATTTCAGAATTTCAAATTATGAGGTTTAATTTTGTAAATGCTGTGGTATACAGTTTAGGCTGTAAACTCGTAGATTTGTCTTTTTTAATGGAAGAAGTTCCACTAATTACATAGGGGTTTTGAGTCATATGTTGCTTATTCTTAAAGTATTTATTAGGTCTTCTGTGAATATTTACATATCTTAGTTCTTGAATCATTGACATTTGTGTGTGATATATCATTAACAGATATATTATTTCTCCCACTCTTGGTTTACTATTTATGTATGTTTTTTGTTCTTTAAGGTAGACTTTTGGGCCAGTGAGAAATAAACGTAAAACAATTATTTTTCAAATGTAGTAAACTATTTTTTAATGAATGCTTGAATTAGCAGAAATTAGAACAAGAACTCATGGCCACATTCATGTTTAATTCTAAGAATGTGCTCTCTCAATATCAAATGAGGAAGAAGAGTATTATTAGGGCTGATAATGGAATAGGGATAGGGACAGGGATAGGGATAGGGATAAAAGAGAGCCTCAATTATACCCATAGAGAGGTTGGTTGAGGTTTGAAGTGGCAACTGCTAGCTCACAAATACTCTTGTATTATATCAGCAGGAGTTACTTGGATTGATTTTGGATTTGTAATCTAAGAAAAGTCTTAGCAATTCTAAGGAAATTCATGATTGACAGTTGTCATGGACATTATGAGGAAAAGCATCTCTTGAGTTTACTTAGTGGGTTTACCTATTTACCTATTGTTATTGCTATTTTTGACATGGTTTGATTTAAAAGATTGCCAGAGTGATAACAGTTTGAAAAAATTCTGATTTGCAGATGGAGACCAAAGGCCTTTGCCAACCCTGAATTAATGGAATTGCTGCGCTATTCAATAGAAGATTCGTATAAACGTCTTATTTATCCCCTGCTCTGCAGAGAATTCAGGTAAAGCAATATATCTTCATTATTAAAAGTAAAACTTAGTAAAACTTAGTACTCCTTAATAATCAGACTACAAACCTAGCAAATCTAGCATGCTATTTTTCACAGGGGCTAAACCAAATGTTTATGAAATACTCATAAGCAGGAAATAAGATATAGGAGCCCTTTCTTGTCTCCCAAAAATGATGTTCAGTGGCATACTGCTCTTGGGAATTTCTAGATGGCCATCTTGGCTATGAGCTTTGGATAACCATATATGGATTTCTCTAATTTTAAAATAATTGAAGCTGAATAGTTTTGACTGAAATGTATATGCATTCTCACTAAAAAATGACAACCCCATGCATTACTGGTGGTCCCTGCAACTGTGCAAAGGTGTATTGTCTGTTTGACTTTAACTTAGGAGGCTTGACCTTAGAGGCTGAGAGATAACCAAACCAAAGTTCCATATGTCTGTTGATCAACCATTTAATCTAGATTTTGCTATAATACTCTATTCTCACAAATAGTCAATTGATATATGTTATACTTACCGAAGTTAATCCAGACACTCAAAGTTACATGTTAATGTCCACTAAAATCCATAGGATTTATTTTCAAGAAGGTTTATCTGGGACTGAGATAGCAGAAGGATTTTTGACACATGTTTTTCCAGAAACAGTTTCATACTTTTCCCACTTCTTCAGACACTAAGAATTCCAAGCATTGACAAGTTGAAAACATTTTTTTCTTGGTAGTGCAAAAGGATAAAGAGGAAAGTGGAAATGGAAAATGCATTTTAAATTTGGGAAAAGTTGACAGTTCCATATCCATTAAAAACATATTGCTTTTTAATGATCATGCCATACTGTGTATTTTTTCTCCTCTGCTATCATTGAATAAGATTGTTCTAATGGTCTAATGGTCTTGATGCAGACTGCTGAGCTACTAAAATTGTTTTCATTATATCCGTTTCACAATCGCTGTTTCAGTAGTGCTCTCCATCACGTCGATCTAATCCCATTTGTCATACTTCTTTTAAGGGAAGTGGGGAGACTAATTGCTCCTGCTATAAATATCTCTGTGTCTGTCATTTTTCATTCTTAGATTAACAATCTAATTGGCATAATATTGGGCTCAACTTTGCTATGTAATGACTATGGAGTAGGAAGCCATTCTGTTTTGTCAGTGACAATATAATGGCTTCTTTTACTAGCTGAAATTGCAATTTTTCATATTGTAAGATTAAATTGTGATTTCAGGTTCAAACATGTAATTTCCATAATTTGAATGAATATATATATATAGATATATATATATATATAAATTTGTTTTTTTAAGTTTTCGCAGGTACTTACATGTGTGCTGTTCAGCTTCCTCTCGGGTTTATCCCACGTCATTGTAGTTGGCTTTTTAAAGTTATCATGTAGCAACATTTCATGCAGAAATCTCATCTGCCATCTCAGGCTTCTGTATGCAGTTTGTATGTGGGCCCAGGCAATTCACCCGTTGGTTTTTTGTAATGGATAAAAAGAACTACTGCCTTGCCAGGATGTTTTTTTCTACATATACTCGATGGGTTGGCTCTTGTCTGTGTTTATTGGCTTGGAGTTTGTTTGATTGGTGTTTTTGGTTTTTCTGTCGTTTTGTGGCTTTGATTGGCTAGGCCAACTGGTTCCTGATATTGGAGCTTTCAGTGCACTGGGCTTCGCATGAAAAGCGACGGCTATTATCTTTAGAAACCAAACTACCTGGCAGGCACAAGAACTTATAAAGACTTGAAACTATGCCACCCTCGATAAAGTACTGACAGCCAACGTTCCAAAAACACAAAGTCACTGCCTTGGATCCCAACAGATAGACATAAATAGCAGACCTAGAAGATCACAGAACCTATGGAACAGCTGTCCTGCCTACTAAGAGTACTACAGACAAAATCGTAAGATACTACAAGCATCACATCAAGACTAGCCTTCAAAACAGACAAAAAATAGCAGCCATCCTTAGAAACCAAGACAACATATGACCTGGAAAAACCAAGGCATATATAAGTTCCCTTTGCATCATGCCCGGCCACTAAATTGGACAGACAATGAGAAGAATAGTACCCGCCTGGATGAACAAAAATGCAGTAAAAAGCTGTAACACACCTCCTCACTAGATTCCAAACACCCAATGAAAACCACAGGTCACACATCACTTTCCACATGCGCACAAAACCTAGCCAGAATAGAAAATCCTAGACCACGGAATCATCAGAGAGCCATCAGAGATTGAAAAAAACCTGAAAACTGAATCAGAAGAGATGATTACACCTGACTGTCAATTTCATTGGAAGCCTGCAACTCTCAAATAGAAAAAGATCTCACACCAACGCCAGACACAACACCTGGCACCGTGACTCCCTCTAGATAACCTTCAAGCTCAACAGCACCCCAACCAGGACACCAGAATGAAACCTAGCTTGCCTACATAGATAATAGCCTTCCCTTCTCACGCGAAGCCAAGCTGCACTGAAAGCCTCCATACAGACACGCAGTGTTGTCACCAATCAAAGCCACAAACGACACAGAAAAACCAGAAACCAATGCAAACAAACTCAGTCTACATAACCGACCAAAGACTCCCAACCAATCAGGATGTTAGAAAAAAACTACCTGGCACGCAGGTGGCGTAGCACTCAAATTTAAACCACGGCTCGTGATAGCTGACCCACACTACAAACTCAATACAGACAGCCCTGGTGAATGGCGATGACGATCGCTGAAACGTTGCTACAACTTTAAAGCACTACATGAGTGGGATACATAACCCGAAGGAAGCTGAACTGCAATGTCATGTTAAGGTACCGCGAAAACTTAAAAAAACATATATATATATATATATATATATATATATTCATTCAAAATGTAATTTGAGTCAAGTTCAAGAATCAAATGCTCTGATATGAATATGTCCAGGTGTATTTGTTTACGAAATAAACTAAAAGAAGTTAGAGAAAATGGCCAAGAAACTTTTCATCGAGAATCAAAAAATACAATTTTGCATATCTATGAAAAACTGGACTTTTTTGCTCCCTTATCAGGTCAAAACTAACTTCAGATGCTGAAAAAGAATCGGTAATGATGTTTGGAAGGAATCTTCGTCAGTTGCTTCTAACAAGCCCTGTGAGAGGGCGAACACTGATGGGAGTTGATCCTGGGTACAAACATGGCTGCAAACTAGCAGTTATTTCACCAACAAGTAAGTCTTCTGTGCCATCTGAGAGAGGTGCTATTTTTCATATAGGATATAAAACATCTTTTTTTAGCTAAAGTTTTGCAGATTCCATTCACACAGAGAAACTTATATCTTTCATATGGGAAACTAAATATAATACATTAAGGCTATCCATATTAAAGCTGACAATTTTTAGACCTGCACCACATGTTAAAAAGATGTATTGAATAATACTCAGTAAATGTGGCAGTGAACTACTTGAGATAAAAAGAGCCTGATAACATGTAAAACTTCTTTCTCTATTGCTAATTGCTAATACAAAAGCTTTGCTCATGAGTCTACCAGCAAATGTCAGCTTTAGTCAGACAGGCATTTCTCATTGTTACTGAGAGAAAGGTCTGCGCTCCCGTCTTAATTCATTCTCTAGCAGAAACCAATGAATAATTATAATTACTACTTGCTCCCAGCATTTTAACCAATGGGGCTGCCTTCCTGGAATGAAAAATGAACAAAATGAAAGCAAATGCAATATATTTGAGAAATGCATATAAGTGTGATTTAGACCAGGGGTCTCCAACCTTGGCAACTTTAAGACTTGTGGACTTCAACTCTCAGACTTCCTCAGCCATGTGGCTGAGGAATTCTGGGAGTTGAAGTCTACAAGTCTAAAAGTTGCCAAGGTTGGAGATCCTTGACTTAGACAACAACTAGTTCCAATGATATTTCTTCATGTTTGCTTTTCCAAATGAGAAATATCAAAGTTGTTAAATATATTACAACAATTTGTGGTATGCAATAGGAGTTTTGACCCTGCTAGCCTTCTTTTTTCCCCTTGTCATTTCAGCCTGGATATTTGCTGTGGCCATCTTGGGAGATAATATAATGGGTTTGATAGCCAGAATGCATATTTGTTGATATTTCTATTGTTGGCGTTTCATATTAGCTGCCTAGAATTGCTTTGGTGAATTAGGCAGCTGTATAAATTAAATAAAACAACAATTAATGTTTTTAAAACTTGAATAACTTCAACAAAAATGTGATTCAGAACAGTTTTAGTAGCACTAAAACCTGTAGTGTCACAACCCCCCACCCCCCAAAGAAATCAAATAACTTTGGCCTTTCTTATCACCTTAAAATCACAAATTCAGGACTTACCTCTAAATAATAACATTTAACTTAATTGAAACTTTTGAGAAATGGCATGATTTTCAAATGAGACATTTTGCACAAAAAGGTGGATAGCATTTATTGAAAATAAAGGGTTAGAAAAATGTTCCCATTGCATTTCTCAGAGAACTAAAGACACAAGAAAAACGATTTGATACCCAATGGATGTACATGGTAAAGCATGAGAAGACTGTCTTCCTTATTTAACTCCTCCCTTTTCTACTATCAATTTAAAAAAATTTATTAGTTGAAGAGGCATTGGCTGCAGTCCTAAAACTAAGTGGCCACACTTCTGTTGAGAATGCCACCTTATTGATGCCACTCAGTCCTTTTCCTCAGGTTCTACTGAGCTAAACAGGTATATGTATCCATAAAATATTGGGAGACATTTTAGTGCATAATCCATAGTCATTGCACATTACTTTCTACTACCAAGAAATGAGTACATGTTAAATGTTTCAGTCATATTTTTGTATTTTCAATACAATTGTTGCTAAACTCATATGTTTCAACTCTGGTTATCAGGAAAGCCAGCTGCATGACTTTGGAACAGTCTCTCTTTCTCTCTCTCTGCCTAACTCACCTTACAGAGCTGTTACTGAGGGGAAAATAAGAGACAAAAAGCCCTTATGTATTTCACATTTAGTTGTACATAGTAAAGGAAGGATATAAATCTAATCTCAGAAATGAATTCATACAACTGAACCAGTTGGCTAGATAACACCCTTGTAACACCTGGGTAAAAATATCAAATAAAACAACACTTGAACAAAAACTTGGTACCTTGATAAAATGCCAACTGCCATTAAATTCTTCTGGTTGAGAAGGGTAATATAAATTATTTGATTGCTTTTGATTGATTGAATAATAAAGTGGGAGCTGGGAACTGGGGAACATAGATGCCCAAGGCCTTGTGAGGTTTGTTCCTGCCATGTTCAACCATAGTTGTTACTAGATACTAGGAAAATAAATTTACATTTCTTTTATTCTCACATTAGGTCAGGTACTCCATACAGATATTGTTTATTTGCATGCTGGTAAAGGAATTCATGAAGCTCAGAAGATCCGGAAACTTCTGTTGGATCACAAGTATGTTCATCTTAATGTTGCTTTTCCCTATATGTATGTTTCACTGCTAATCAGCAGCATAGAAGACAAATTAGGTTGCTTTTGATGTTTTAGAATTTTTATAGGAATATTTGGAAGAATATAAATGCATTAATGATGTAATGAGGGCTACTATTCCATGTCAGGCTCTTCAAATTTCCCAGAGGGAACACAATGGTAAAATGTAGTTAGAACCTTCTGTATATAGTTCAGGAATGAAAGAGAGATGGGATTATAGATGAAGGCAAAAGCCCTGTTTATATTTCATTTGAACCAGAATAGTGAGTTTGGTCCTTTGTACAGGAGGTACTTCCTCCCTACATCAAAGCAGAAAAGTTTTGAAATTGCTCCATTAATTTGGGGCCTAGCCAGGTAGAATGCATTTGGTACATCTGTGGTTAAGAAAGTAGCAGGTCTCATATTCCACCTCCTTGTCTAATGTAAATTCCCCTTCACATATTATCAAAGCAAACAAATATCTTTTCACATACTAACAAAGCAGCTTCTACTTGCAGGACTTCACCTTCATGTATTAGGTCTGTGGTCAGCTACTAGCTATCTTATCTTTAATGTGGTGTCAAGAATAGGTGTAAGTGCATTTGGGTTTCATTCCCATTGCATGCTCATACATACGCCTTACACCGTCATCACTGTGTATTACTTCTATCAGTACTTTGATGAGAAAGGGAAAAAGTACATAAAACTCTTTTTGGAAGAATGCAAAGCCTCCATATTTTTTAAGGCAAGCAGATTTCCTTTTCCATATTACATTGGAGAGGTTATGTGGGAAGAGAAACAAAAATGAGAGTTGGATTATATGATAGCCTTAAATGACCTTAATTTTAATGCTATTTCTTTCCCTCTCTCTCTCTCCTAAAAGCTGTCTCACTATTGTGATTGGCAATGGAACAGCTTGTCGGGAAACTGAAGCTTACTTTGCTGACTTAATTATGAAGAAATACTTTGCACCTTTGGATGTCACTTACTGGTAAGAAAACATAAAATAGTACTACATTATTTGCATTGGAGTCCAGAAGAATTTGTTTTTATAGAAATGTTTTGGGATGATAAATCCTTTACATATCATATCACCATCTACTCCATTAGGCTGTTTTCAAATCTAAGCCATAATCCTAGGTAAATAATCTTGTGCTCATACAACATGCCATAACTAGACAATTACATCAAAATAAGGCATCCCCTAACAGTGGGTCAATTCCTATAATATAATGAACACAAACAATTCTGGCAAATGTATGGACATAATCTTTATGTTTAAAGATAATTGAAAGTCTAAATAATACCAAATCAGACTGGTTTTTTTTCATTCTCGTGCTTTTTGAAATATCCTTTTTATTAAAAGACTTTGAAAAAAAAGATGTATATTTCTTGTGACTTTTGAAATGGCCAGATAAAAAGGTTATTTATACAAAATTTATATTAAAATAAAGTTAAATATAAAGTCCATGTTTGTTTTTAGGATATATTGTATTACATACTGTAGGATAATATAAAGGCTATATTTGGTGATGCTATTTGGTGGATCTCCTTAGATTTTGGAAGGGATTTATTAAAGTAGCCCTACCAACTATTGTCAGCATTTCTCCTTATTCCAGAATAAGACCTGGTGGACTTTAGTTCTTTTCCAAGAAGAGCCAGAGAAAAAAACAGCAGCTATTACAGTCATTGATGGTGATTATTATGTTTTCTATAGAGGGTCTAGTGTTGCTGATAGGCTTGCTGGAATGTTTGCCCCCCCCCCCNTTCCCCCCCCCCCCCCCAAGAACTTCCTGATGTTATCATCACCTTGTATTAGACCTAGTATGGATCCCAAAAAGGAGGAAGACTTGCACACTGGATATTTGGCATGTAAAGGATGTCTCCCTTTCCCATAGAAGGAAAGGGAGTGTAGGAAGCATTTCAGAAGGCTCCCTCCCCTAATTTTCCAGAGAGTAAAAGGAGGGGAGGGAGAGTTTGTTTGGTATAAAGGTTAAGGCATCAGGCTAGAGATTGGGAGACTCTTGAGCTGTGGTCCTGTCTTAGGCATGAAATTATCTGGGTGACTGTGGACTAGTCATTCTGTCAAAGTCCGAGGAAAAAGGTAATAGCACAAACCACTTATGAAAAATCTTTCCAGGAAAACTGCAGGAACTTGTCCAGGCGGTGGTCAGGAGTCAGAGTTAACTTGAAAACTCACACAAAAGGGAAGGAAAGGAGAAATATTTTCAGACTTGCAAGATTCTGTTAATGTAAGCTTATATTAAAGATAAGAGTTAGTATTCATTGTTGTGCTTCTTGTCTGTACTTTCTCGAGGGGCAAGAGATAACACAGATGCTAGCAGAGAAAAAGCGACATACAAACTTTCTTGCTTTCATTTGTTTTGTTCGTTTGAAAAAAGGTTAAATTCTTAGTTCATATGAATCTGGTTTTCATAATTGTTAATAGTTTAAGGTTCTGAGCATATCAAGGAAGTATGTGTCATTAAAAAATAGATGTAAAGCTTTTAACACTGGTTAAGAAAAAGACTAGGGGGAAGCAGCCAAGCTTACTGTAAATATCAAATATAATTTAAAAAATAAAATAAAAAGTTGAATGTTTAAGATGGAAATCTGTGCTTTCAATATACCTTGAATTATTAATCCCATAATCCTTGTTGTGTATACTGAAATTTGTGGCGGCAGTAATCACAAACATCTACCTCCCCTTCTGCATATATGTTCTGAATTAGCTCCCATTGATCTTAGGTGGACATTCTTGGATAGATGAGTTTAGATTTACAGTCTAAAATAAATTCTGTATAAATATTTATTTTAAATAACAGTGAATCATATGTCCATGATTTGTAAATCCCTTAGAAGATACTAAGCTACTTCCTGCATATACTCAATGATTTCTATGATGCATTTTTAAAGTATTTTTCTTAGATTCTAATTGATTAAAACAATGTTGAATTGTATTTATTTACTTTATTTATTCAATTTATATGTTGTATGAGTTCGCAACAATAAATAACATAAAAAAGCAGAGTACAAAAATAACTATAAAACATTCACAAAGCAAATATATATTAAAAAAAAATCACTGAACATGGAAGTCCTGTCTCTGTTTGCTTATAGCCTTATATGCCAGACCCTGAGTGACTTATATATCCTATTTACATATACAAAAAGTAAGTTATTTAAGATTTAAAAATGTAGTACTTAAAATACGATATTTATATATTTATTAAATTTAGAAGATCATCCAACAGACTCTGGACAGCATACAAAATTATTAAAACAAGAAAAGAATAATATACAATCAGCTGAACAATCCAGCTAGTTGTTAAATCCGAAAGGAGCACGATGTCTGCTAAAGCCTGAGGCCTAGGGAAAGACTTTGTAGCTCGTTCCTGTAACCTTTTCTAATTTGAGATTATTTTTGTTGTGCTATTATTTTTAAATTTTGATCAAACCTTTTTTTCCTCCCAACCATCCCCTTCCCACTTCTCCAGAAATGGGCAGCTATTGAACTCCTTTCTTTTGCCAAAATTAAGGAAATTGCACCTGATATCTAACTGGAATATCAATAATACATGCTTTGGGCTTTCCTAATGGGATTGTTTCTTGGCTTTCATGCGTGGCCTTTCATTTGCGAACATTTTGGTTTAATGTTCCGACATTTCGTAGTTCCCTGTATAGAGCTTTATGTGTAAACGAACATTTTTACTCTAATGTGCGCTATATTACTGAAGATCTGCCTTATTCTCTCTGGATTTTTAAGAAATGCCACTTTCAAGTCCTCTTGCTTCCTCTATATCTAATATTTCAGCTCGCCTAATTACCTTTACTTTTCTGCTTCACAGCACTCTCTCCGTTTGAAGGGCAACTTAACATTTAGGTTCACATTATGATAATTATATTTCAAGACCATGGTGGGCAGGGATTAAGAGGTCTTTGCTCTGGTTGCAGATAAAAAGGGTTCAGATCCACTTGTAAAACTAGATTGGTTAACAGCCCATAGTTTTCATTATGTTTGCTACTCATGCGGCATTAATTCTTAATTCATCAGGTACCCAGGGTGCTGTAACTCTAGAGGTGACCTTGGGACTTGATTTACCTCAGCTCAGTTTTCTTTGTTAATGTACCATGAAAGAAATACATGAAAGATCGCCAACTTCAAAGCTCCTTTTCAAGTAAAATGGTTGATACAAATCCCCTGGCGTTTAATGATGTCTGTAAAATATTTCAGCTGTCTTATATTCTTTTGCAAGCTTTTGCTAGCCACAACTAAATCAGTTTGTTTCATGTTTGGTTGGAAATATAAAAGGATCGAAGGGTGGGTTGTTGTTGTTTCTGAAATTTTCAAAATTATGCTGAAAATTTATTAAGAGTACAGTCTCTTTTATCATTGCCATCAAATGAGCTTTACTGAATTTAATAGGGCTTACTTGCAAGTAAGTGTGTATGAGATTGCAGCCTAAGATTTACTTCACAGTAAATATCTGGTAAGTGTTGCAATCAACCTTATTTGTCCTTTTGTAGGAAGTCATGTTAAAATTAGATGGACAAAAATGGCAATTAAATAAATGTATTAGTAAGATTTTTAAACTGGAAATAGGTTATTATAAATCAGTAGTCCTCAAGGACCACTTGCACCAGAATCTGGTTTCATGGAGGACACTTTTTCCACGGATCAGGAGGAATGGTTTTGGTTTCACTAGCTCACCTGCCACTCACTTCCAGCTGTGCAGCCCAGTTCCTAACAGGCCACGGACTGATACCAATTTGTGACCCGGGGTTGGAGCCCCCTCTTATAAATGTCAGCAAACCTTAAATACAGATTTTGCTGACCAGTATTTAGGATATTTTGGAATATTTTTCAGCCTTGCATGATAAGGTACACCCCCAAAATCTCTGTTTAGAGTTATTAAAAAGAACATTCACCATTCTTTTCCTTTCAGCCTAATTATGTAAAAGTATATGTGAGGAAAGCAGCTGCAACAAAACCTTTGCATATATAGAAATAAAGAAATAAAATCAAATTAAAACTGGCACAAGATTTAAAAAAAAACTAGGTTTCTAACAGCCCTTCTAATAGTTGTGTGTCTTGAGCTCTTTGGGTCTCAGAAATGATTCACAAATACTTGATATTCACATGGTAGCTATGACCAAAGGGTCCTTTGTGCAACTTGATATGCTAGTTGTGTCTCTTTGGGGGTTGGTAGACCTGCTCATAGTCACTCCCACTTTAGTCATCTCCCAATTAGATTACTGTAGTATGTTCCATATGGGGCTGCCCTTAAAGACCATCCAGAGGCTACAGTTGTTCCAGATGCAGCAGTACATATTGCTATTGCAGTGGCCACTTCTTGCTATGTCTGTGTGACACCACCATTCTGCAAGCTGCACTAGATCCTAATTGGCTTCTGGATAGGTACAGATTATCTCCTTTAAAACCCTACATACAACCATTTACTTGAAGACCACCTCTTCAGAGGACCTATACAAGGGAGGGCAGCTTCCATTGCTGAAACAATGTGCTCTTGTAACCAAGGTAATTTATGGAATTACCTTCCTCCTGATATATAATTGGCCTCAATCCTTTTCTCTTTAGAAAGGCTATTGATAACCTTGCTATCTTGAGGTCAGAGTAATGAGCCATGGAGATTATCTTAGACCACAAAGTTGTTAGCTTAGCAACAGATATTGAAATAGGTTTTAATATGAAGTACCAGGAAAGTATAAGAAATTCAAGACTGATGCCTCCCTGACTAGTGGGAGTATAAATGGGAGGGAAGAAAATCAGATTTACAAGATTCTGTCACTATAACCTGTCTCAAGAAAATATAGTTTTTCTTGTGCAGCTTGCAGAATGGTGGTGTCATATAGACATAGCAAGAAGTGTCCATAGCAACCTGTACTGCTGTATTCTGGAACAACTGTAGCTAGTCTTCCTGTCAAGTCAGTTTCCTGATCAGGTCTATGTTGTAAGGCTGACTGTAATGTGTTGGAGCCCTGATTGGATGAGGGTGTTATTTATGTTTGGATTGCAGTGTATTGTTTTATTAACTAGTTTTATACATTCATATAGTGTGGTTTTGTGTTTTTAATATTATGTTTTATTCATTTTTTTTGTAAACTGCTTGAAGTCACTTTGGTGGAGTTGGGCAATCAAAATGTTTTAAATAGTTGACCTACTACAAAGCATTTCTATAAAATGGGTATCATTAGTGAAAAGTCACTGTTACATATCTTCAGTGTACTAAATATCTTACACTGGTAAGATAAAAAAATAGATAAGGAAGGATGTGGCGACTGTACTTGAGTGTAGAATTTGAGACTAAGGGCCCAAGTGACTATGATAATGATAGACTTATATACTGCTTCATAGTGCTTTATAGCCCTCTCTAAGTAGTTTGTAGACTCAGCATATTGCCCCCAACAATCTGAGGCCTCATTTTACCGACCTTGGAAGGATGGAAAGCTGAGTCAACCTTGAGCCAGTCAGAATTGAACGGTTGTCAGTGAACAGTGACTTAGTCTGCAATACTGCATTCTAACTATTCTGCCACCACACAGTGATACTGATTGATTGTGGGCATATTATACAATCGAGCAAGACTAGGATATTCTGTTCTGCCATGTTTCCTGGCGTGGTGGTGGGATGATGTTCATCAATAGATTTCTGATAAAATCGTGAAAATGAATTAATATCTGAACCATCATTGATTTCTACATATAGTTGAAGTGCTTTGGGCATGCTTTGAGTTGGTTGACTAATATCAAGTTCATTTGACAAACAACCCACCAGAGCTTTGCAAATGGAGTCTTTTTTTACTTTCATTTGTTACATACTGTTCATTTGTTACTATTTGAAAGTCTATGGAGATTCTCCATCATCCAGATCGTGGTTGTCCCAAAGATGCTTTTTCAAGAATCAATTGGACTTTCTCATTTTTCTTTCTTTTTCTTTAAATAAATTTTATTGAATAAACATTAAAAATAATTGAACACAGTGCAACTTTATTGGCCATATTTTGTCCATACAAACTATAGTATAAAGATACACATAACAGTTAATTTCCTTTTTCCCTTATGTTATTAGTATAGTGCTAGCTGCATATTATTTCTGTTTACATTTATATACAGTTATATACATATTTATAACTGTCTTTTATACTCATGCATTCGTATCATCTCGTATTTGTCCATTATATTCCCATTCTCTTTGGTTTACAAAACTTTAACTTTCATTCCTATAAAGCGTCAACCCTTTCTTTCTTTTTCCTTCACTCTCGCTATTGATACATTTTACTCCAGACTTCATAATACTCTGTCTCACCCTTATCTTTGATTTCTAAAGTTAGTCTGTCCATCTCTACACAGACTAATATTTTCCTTATTATTTCACTTTCTTTAGGGGTATTTTCATTCTTCCAGTTTTGGGCATACACCAATCTCGTAGCTGTTATTATATGTATCATTAAATATATTGTTCCTTTACTGTATTTCTCATTAATAATTCCCAGTAAGAATGTTTCCGGTCTGAATTCTACTTTCTGGTTAACCATTCTATTCAAACCTTTATTCTCCACCAGTATTTTTTTTGCTTTTATACATTTTCACCACATATGATAATAGGTCCCTATCTTGATGTTACATTTTCAACAATATGGTGATATACTTTTGCTAATTTTGGCTAATCTAGTTGGAGGAAGATACCATCTGTAAAACATTTTGTATTGGTTTTCTTTATACGAAGTTGCCAATGTTAATTTTCTATTTCTTTCCCATAACTTTTCCCAATTGTCTAACTCAATATTACAACCGAAATTTTGAGCCCATTTTATCATTACTCCTCCTCCATTTTATATTCTAGTCGATAGTTGTATGTTTTCTTGATTGTTTTCTCCTCCATTCCTAATAGTATCTTATCCAATGCCATCAATTCTCTCTGTATGTCCCATTCTTTCTTGTCTTTCTTGTATCTTGATTGGATTTGAAGGTATGCTCACCTTTCGAGTTGTATCCCTTCTTCTTTCAGTTCGTGTCTGGATTTTAGTTTCCCTTTTCCATCTTGTAGATCTTTGTATATAATGACTTCCCCAGATTCATGAAATTTGGATGGACTATTGCTTCTAGTGTTGAGAGCCATCCCAGAATATTTATGTAATTTTGCTGTTTAGTTTTTATCCATACCTTAAGTAGAGCATGTCTTGCATCATGCCTCTGGAAGTGATCTGAGAAGCTTCTTCAGCTCTGATCTCCCACCATCCAGTCAGAGCTGAAGAAGCTTTTTGGATGAGAAGTGAAATATCTTCAAAGAAAAACTAGACAGCCCAGTTGCCTCTTGAAAAAAAGCACTTTTAGGCCATTTGAAAATGTGCCTGCATATGTGCTGTAAGAAAAATAAAGGCTTTCTACTTATTTCACAATGTAGTTAAGTAGCTCATATATATAGGATATGAGTTTTGCTCTTTAACAGTTGCTTTTTGGCTGGTAGCTGCTATTATTTTTTAAAAAAATTCTGCTATACCAAGGAAAAACTATCCAAGTTATTTTTGCAATGTGTATATCAAATATGAGGTCAACTTCCCACAACCTGGCACCCTCCACTTATATTGCTGTAACAATTTCCCCAGAATTAGATAATGCTGGTTAAGTGTCTGAAAACATTTGGCAAATACCATTGTGATAGAAGGTTGCATACAGCTATAGGGATAATAGATATTGCTTTGGAATGAGGGTGGGGTTAAAATCTAAATCAAAGTGTTCTTGGCTCTTCCTCCAGGTCATAATAGAGTTAGATAGTCTTATAAAGTTATTAAATAATAATTTTGGTTTGAATCAGTCTGGGCCTTATATTTCAACCTGGTTTTGGATCTTTCTCTTTTTGGATCAAAAAGGACACATGTGTTTTAAGTAAATGTGTCATAAGAATTTTTTAAATTAGTATTTCCATACAGTTGTTTTAAAAATCTGAAGAAATAACTAATTGCAGTTTGCCTCAGATTTAAAAGATTCTCAAAAGTGATCCTCCATGATGCCTGATCACCATTATAAATTTCTTCCAGCTGTCCAAGTAATGCCATGATGTAGGGTAATTTAGCTATGTGGGAAATTTTTAAATGGTGGGCGGCTGAGTATCACCCTTGCCAGGGTTCCAAATAAAACACCCATATCAATCAAGCTGACACCCTCAGGAATGTGTCTGTTTGGAGTTCATGTTCCCTGGCTGCTGTTGGCTTATAAGTGGTGTGATGTGATGTTTTGTGTTATGTTATGTTGGGTTATGTTGGGTGTTAATATTTTTCTTCCAATCCATTCTTTAGTCTAAATCTCTTGTAGTGCTGCTGTTTTCTATAAGTGAAGCAATAGGGAAAAGATACTTAAATTTGAGAGGGCATGGAAAGAAATAATCAAATGACCTACCTAGAATCAATTCTGCTTGATTGCAAGATGGTAAATGAAAAAATAAATAAACAGAAATATGGGGATCTTAATTATGGATTTTACATGTCATGTTTTGGTGGGGGTGGAGTGGCTGATCTAGCTCAATATGGCATTGTTCTATTCCCAGGCATATCTGCTTATGTCTCGTGTAAGTTATTTCCTAAACTGCCTTAAAAGAATGTCTGAAGATCTACCGATTACAGTAAATGTATGATGTCATTGAAACACTCTGGGCTAATTTAACATTGCTTTAATATGAATCTCCCAAAGCAAGTTTATATCTCTGCTGTGGTGTCTTGCAGATCAGGGTAGTAAGGATTCTCAGATTACCTGATATTTGGGGCCAGTTTGGATTTAAATCTGGATCTATCATGACAGATGCTGAGCATATGTAACAGGAAAAAATAATATTTGGTATTGTGACAATGATACAATGACCAATAGTGGAGAAGACAAGAAAAGATGATACATATTTCCAGGGCTTTTCATAAGATCCATATATCTAACATTTGGGTGACAATAAGTCTGTCAGGTTGGTGAGAAATGCTTCAAGTTCTGCTTTATGCAAGTATTTTATAAATATGTGCTTTGAGGTTGGCTGTCCATCAGTTAGCTGTCTATAAATGTAAGCTTCAATGTGATTACAGTGATATATTCTAGCTGAAGATGCAATTTGAATTTTGAGCCTGGTATTCAATTGCTGTTCTGCTGACTGTTAAATTACATTGACTGGATAAGCTCTATCCCATTACTGCCTACAACTAAACAGCAATATTCTTATAAAACATGTTCTTTTAAAAAGAAAATCAGTGGTATAACATGCTGTAAGCAATAAAAGAGCTATTATATTGTCTTTCTAGCATTTAATAAGCAAAAGAATGTAAAATGCGAAATGCATACTGCATATCTGAGAAGGATTTAAGCATTACAATATAGAAATAAATGAAGCATACAAGAATTAAATATTTTATATATACACACAGAGACACACATACATACATACATACATACATACATACATACCGTATATACTCGCATATAAGCCGACTTTAGAATGCTTTTTTTTTTCCCCAAATTTGGGGGTCGGCTTATACGCGAATAAATCTGGCTGCCCGACTTCGCGCAATGAGAGCNATTTGGGGGTCGGCTTATATGCAAGTTTTTTCAAAAATCCTCATTTTGGGGCAGTTTTTAAAGGGTCGGCTTATATGCGAGATCGGCTTATATGCGAGTATATATGGTACATACATACATACATACATTTTGGAATGCATGGGAGCATCTATACAACACCTGTTTTCAAATTGTTAAAACAATGTTGCTTTTTCTAGGCTTAGGAAACTGTCCCAGTGTGTGTATCTGCAAGAGGCACTTCACTTTGCTGATAAAAAATACGTAAGTGGTGATAGCCAGGCGCAACTTTCAAACTAGTTGCGTGAGCTTGAAAGAAAGACACTTCTTTACATTACAAATATCCTCTTTCAAAAGATTTGCACAGCCCAACTAAATATCACATTTTAAAGTTATAACACCAGAACTTTATTTCTCAGATTCTTCTGGAAGAAGAACCAGAACCAGCTTTGTTATGATAACAGCGTCTGGCCCCAACTGATTTAACAGATTCTGAGATTTGCTCTTTTCAGATATGTATTTGTACAGCAGCCAATGTGCCATTCTGACATGGCCACATACTGCTGGTGGTTTTTCTGCCTCTGAGCACCACATGTGAAGCTAATGCTGTGTGACACCTGCCATTTGCACCCCTTTCTTACAAGATGAAGACAGATATCTGACCATTCTTCTCTTCACAAATAAATGTTGAGGGCATGGTTCATAGATGAATGGATAAAGGATTCCAGTGTCACAATTGCACAGTTTGTTTTTATGTGGTAGAGCTGAAGAACTTATGGGAGAAGTTTAGTTTGATGATAGTACTAAAATTGTTCTGCTGTTTCCACTTATTTGTCTGAGAATAAATAATTAACAGTGTGAAAACTCTTGTTTTATTATACTGCTTTTTAAGAGTGGAGTCAATGAAATCCTGTAACATTTTTGTAATAGTCATGTTTCAACTTTAGCTGAATATTATGAATGAGCTTTTTATTAAATCTTGCAGTTCCTTCCCTCTTTTCTTCAAAGAGAGGCCAAAAATAAAACCAAATAGCTTCTATCATGGTTTGAAATTAAAATATCATGGCTGACCTATTTTGAGGAAGAGAAAAATTATGGTTAATTGAAAGCTTAAATTTCATTTTTAATAATGACCCATATAAAAGAGTAGCTATGAATTTGGAGAGTTGGAGAAATGAATTCATATCTCAGTTCATTAAGGCAAAATATTATTCTTTGAGCTGAAAATTATCTGTCATAGTATAAAGTGCCCATTGTACTTTCTGTCACGGCTGGAAGAGATGAGAAACTGATTTCACTGTAGCTGCAGTCTCGCATGAGTATCCCATGTGGAGCATGGCTGTTTCCGGTTAACAATCAGTGAGCTATTAAAACAAAAACATACAATGTCAGGATCACTCATTCTGTAAATTTATGCTTTTATACATAACAAGAATTTTAAATTTGAATTTGACAGTTGCTATGGCTTCTTTAACACTTAAAAGCAACAGATCAATTATGCAGGATATATTTTAAACTGCAGAGCAGGCTTGTTATTCCTGTTGGTACAATGAAGGAAACAATGCAAATTCTTGCGAAGGACTGCAATTTGTTTATTGTTTCTCTAAGCTAGAGATTTCCTAACTTGGCAACTTTAAGACTTGTGGATTTGTGAATCCTGAAAGTTGAAGTCCACAAGTCTTAAAGTTGCCAGGTTAGGGGAGACCCCTGCTCTAAGCCAATAAAGGTTCAAATATTTAAATTTTGTTTTTGTTGTTATTTGTTTTGGTTTTCTATATTGTTCATGGCTTTTCTTTCTGTTTCTTTTCAAAAAACCTGTTGTATCTGAATGTACTATTTTATTTGTTTAATGTTACATTGGAAGATGTTCTGCTTATGATACATTATAGAATCAATGAATCATAGGGGTAGACGATACCTTGGACGTCTTTTAGTCCTGCCCTGAGTAGGAATTAGACAATCCTAGACAAATGTCTATAAAATGTTTGTTTGAAAACTTCAGTGATTAAGTATTCCGGGATGCAGGTATTTTGCTGCTAAATAGTTTATTTTGATCAGTTACGACTTAGTTTAAATTAACTACCTATTTAGAGTTCAGATCTTTCTTTAAAGCAGCCTTTGGCTCTTGCTCTAGGCCAGTGGTTCCCAAAGTGGGCGGTACAACCCCCTGGGGGGGGCGGTGGGATGCCTTAGGGAGGCGGTAAGAGGCAAGGGGGCCAGCAGGGGGGTGCTAAGAGGTGGCAGGGGGGTGTTTGAGGAGCCAGCCCCGCAGGCTCACTGACTGCCAGCCACGCAGCCCATTGACTGTTTCATTGCTCCATAGCCGGCACCTTGAATGTGGAACCCGCACGCAGTGAGCCTTGCCAAGCCTGGGGGGCGAGAGATGGGAGGTGGTGGAAAGAGGGCACTTTAGCTTGCAGGCTGCCCTTTACGGTGGAAGTAGTGGAGGCATCCAGAAGGCCCGAAAGCAAAACCCTTCCAAGGCACGCAGTGGAAGGGTGGGTGGTATGGTGTTAGAGCCCCCTTCCCCAGAAGAGAACAAGGGAGCACGCAGCGCTCGCCCGGCTTCCACCTCTCTAGCCAGCCGGGCTTGCACGCAGGATGCGGGT
Organism: Laticauda laticaudata; assembly: GCA_004320025.1. Classification (NCBI taxonomy): domain Eukaryota; kingdom Metazoa; phylum Chordata; class Lepidosauria; order Squamata; family Elapidae; genus Laticauda; species Laticauda laticaudata. The sequence goes on along the minus strand of BHFT01029105.1, from coordinate 58,649 downwards.
GGGTGCAGCTGCGGCTCTCCAAGGCGCCTGGCTCGATTTGGTTCGACTCTACGTGGCCATCCTGGACCGAGAACCTAGCCTCCCTCTGCAGCCCGGTTCTTCCAACCAAGCCCTGCGCTTGCTTGCTTGCTTGCTTAGTTTCCAAGCGATTGTTCCCTCCACCTCCTCTGGTCTGGGCTTCTTCTGCACACCTTCCTCCTCCTGGGCAGAGCATAAAGATGGGCAGAAGTTGGGAATCTCTGATCATGTGCAGAGTACCTCCCCTTGCTTGGCCCGATGAAAGTGGATCTTGGCTTGAAGCAAAGAGGGTGAGGTCAGCTGCATCGCTGCCCCGGGAAGGTTGGCATTGCAAAATTGGATGGCAAAGGAGGTTGGAGAAGGGGTAGAGGGGCAGCTGCATTAAGGAGCAGGAAGCCATGGTTTATTCATTGACTAAGCCAGAATCAAACAGCATGCAAAACTCTAAACCAGAATGGCTGGGTTGATATATTCAGCCNGCATGCAAAACTCTAAACCAGAATGGCTGGGTTGATATATTCAGCCTGTGTTTCTCAACCTTGGCAACTTGTGTGGACTTCAATTCCCACACTAGCTTTGCTCTACTTTCTCAAAGTGCCACTGCTGTTGCATTCATTCTTTCTGTCTGTCTGTCTGTCTGTCTGTCTGTCTGTCCGTCTGTCTGTCTATCCATCCATCCATACATACATACATACATACATACATTCATACGTACATACATACAAAAGGTCTGCCTGCCTTTCTGTCTACCTACCTATCTGCCTGCCTACCTGTCTTTCTGTGTACCTATCTGCCTACCAATATAGATCTACCTACCTACCTATCCATACATTTATCCAAAAGGTCTGCTTGCCTGCCTATCTACCTATCAATCTACCATTCTATCTATCTACCTACCTGTCTCTCTCTGTCAGTGTCAAATATTAATGCTTTTATCCCATGATGAAAATAAATGCATATTTTTATGTTGTTTGACTTCTTTCAAAAAATAAAATGGATCTGTTATCATTGTGGGCAGAAAGGTTCAGCAAAAGCAGGAAAGTTACCAAAGATTTTGACAGCTGGGTGGAAGAGAAGGAGTTGGAAGATTGGATGTGAGACTGGCCAGTAGGGTATGCCACATAGAAGCATTGGCAATGGCTGAGGAAGGTCACTGGGGGAATATGGGGGAGCTGGTATGCCAGGAGAATGCAGGGAGTGGCTGAGAGAGAGGATGACATACATACTAAACGTGCCTTTTTCACTTTAACCAAATTGTGGTCTTCTTGAAACCTGGAACAATCAAAGCATTGTTCTCAGGAAGCCCCTTCATAAAAATGGCAATAAGTATAAAAACTTCACAACACAATTCACTTCTAACCTATGCAATCCATAGTTTACAACATTTACAAAAACAAATGCTGTTGCATTACATAAAGGTTGCCACCACTGTGAGTACTAGCATCACAAAGTTTAAACAAATGATTATTTTATTTTCAATCATCTTGCAGAATCCTAGTGGAGAAAGTCTGTACTAGAAAATCTGAGTTCTGAAGAAAGAAAAGATGTCCCAGGCATTCCCTATTCCTTGTGTCTGGCTCTACAGGTACAGGGGCTTTCAGAGTTCAGCCTCCTTACAAAGAATAAGCAATCTGAAAGGACCATGACATTAATAGGTCAGCTTGTTGAAATTGACATTTATCATGATGTTCAGATGTGTGTTGTGCTGCTTTTTTTTTTAACCCAATGCATTTTTGAATTCTGATTGCATCTGATGGATTTTACCATACACATGTTATGTTTTAATTTATGGTGAAAGTGTTATCCTCTTCTGTGCTTTGTGAGAATTGCTGACAATGGCAAGCAGTAGCATTAGAAATAAGCTCAACGTTATTGCACTTTTCATGTTGCTTTTGACTGGGGGTAATACTAAAAATCTGTCCTCCTTTTGTGTATATGTGAAGATACATAGTTGCAAATGTGCATTTATTTCACTCACTTGCACAACATTTATAGGGCATAATCTTGAAAACATGTTTTTGCAAAGCGTTTGTATTGCTTTATGGGAAGAATAATGAAAAGTGATGAATGAACTCAAGCAGGTATTTAAACCCAGTTGAGCACCATATGGGAGTGCATTTGTTTCATAAGAGGGATTTTTGTTTTTAATTTAAAGCTTTGAGAATCCATTCAAAGAAAAAAGATGAATGAGATGCAGTGATATTTTGGCATGTGCACAGATGATGGTTCTAAAATGGAGGGTGAGTTTTGGCCAAGCAAATGTGCTTATTAAAGGTAACTGAAATAGACTGAAATGAGAAGTGCTGTAGCAAAACACAGTAAAAGAGTAAGATGTTGGGGCACTAAAGGAATATCAAAATTCAGTATATGTGGTGTTTAATTTACCTTGTGTATAAAAAAGGGTGTTGTTTCTCCAATGATGACAATAAATCCCCCAGTAGGACTGCTGTAGAAAACCACCTGGAAACTAAATCAGTGCAGAATGCTATAACCTGCTTGCAAGCAGCCAGTATTCTGCAGGAAAGTAGGTATACTGCAGGGCTCTGAATGTAGTGCCAATTGGGATGCGGGTGAGTTTATTGGCTTTGTCTTAATTCTTGGCAATTGCCTGGACAAATCTCTGCAGTTTTCTTGACAAGATTTTTGGAAATTACCATTGGCTTCTTCTTAGGGTAGAGAGAGAACAACTGGCCTAAAGTCTTTTAGCTGGCTTTGTGCCTAAGGAGGGACCAGAACTCACAATCTTCTGGTTTCTGTCCAGTGCCTTAAACCAGAGATCCCCAACGTTTTCAGATGAATGACTGGTGAGGGGGAAAGGGGATGGTTTTGCATGAATGGCTAGCAAGCATATGCATGTACAGCTTCATTTGCATGAGCAGCAAATGAAATTTTCTCATCCTGTGAGAGAAACTTTAGATTTAATCTTTAGTGGGAGCTTCATAGTGCTCTCTTGGTAGCAGCAATTTTAGAAAATGGCTTTCTTCTTGGGGTGCTGATGAGATATAAAATTCATTGCTGTCTTAGGAAGATTATGAAGATAGGCTTTTTGCTGAGTATTCAGAACTTTCTTAACTGATTATGGGTTTACTTGTTTCATGAGGTTGTTTTTATGGTTCATTACACTATAAACCAGATGTGTGGACTGGATTTGACATCTATTTGTTGCATCCTTCACAATGATCTGGGATAGGCAGATGTTGTTTGATGGTGTAAAATTCCCTTTTGCAATTGATTGATGGTGATATTGTCAATGCTGATTATGTTTGAGTGATGCTCCAGATATTTGGGGATTGCACCGAAGGCATCTGTCACTATTGGTACTATATTTTCTTTCTTTTTCCAGTCTATTTCTATACAAAGGTTTTCATTTTTTGTGATTTTTCTTCAGTTCTTTCGCTTCTCTTCTTTTTTTATTTTACTTCTCAACAATTAAGTGTGGGGTGTTATGTAACAGATGTTTGTCTATTTGAATTCTAAAATCCAAGAGTACTTTAGCTTCTTTATTTTCTATTACTCTTGTCTCTTTTTTGATCCCACCAGCTCTTGCCTGCAGGCAAATGGTATTTCTTGCAAATATCCCAAGCACCTTTGTTGCTACTTGTCATTTGGTCTTTCTTGTACACCAGTTGGTTTCTCCATTATTCAGTAAGCCTTCATGGTATACTAGTTTTAATGCATCTTTTCCACTGCCCTTCATATATTCTTCCAATGTCCTTTTTTCTTCTTCAGCTAAATGCCAACCTATTTTCTCCACTGAGTTTGGATTTCAAGATTTTCTTCATTCTCATGATATATTTACTTCTAACCTTCTTGGTGCAGTGGTTAGAATGCAGCATTACAGGCTAACTCTGCCACAGCCAGAAGTTCAATTCTAACTAGCTCAAGATTGATTCAGCCTTCCATTCCTCTGAGGTCTGTCAAACTAGGACCCAGATTGTTGGGGGCAATGTGCTGACTCTGTAAAATGCTTAGAGAAAATGCTAAAGCACTATGAAGTGGTATATAAGTCTAAGTTATATACCTGTAAGCTATTGCTATTACTGCTCTTCTTGATTTCAGTGTTTTTGATGTTGTCCTCCAGACTCTTGATGATATTTCCATAGGATATCTTGGTTCCCTTAAGATTTCACTCTATTTTTCCCTGGTTGATGGTAAGGATGGGCCTTTTTTCCCCCAGTCAAAACTCATTTCAATAGTTTGGCTGTATGTCCAGTTTTGAGCAGCAACTCCCTTTGAGATGGTTTTTTTTCCCATAAAGCTACAGATCTTCCATGTAAACAATGTGGGATAGCCTGGCATGTGTTTTTGATGTTTAATAGCTAGGGCCTGACCTTTCAGCATTGTTGATAGAGGAATCAGTACAATGGCGACCAGTAATGGAGAGAGCGAATTTGGAAAAAAAAGTTTATGTACATTAATTAATTAAATTATAGTTTCATAAAAAGTATTCAGCATTTGGATGAGTGAAATTAGAACCAAAAATTACAGTAAAAAATGTGGATAAGGTGCTGTAATCTAAAATAGAATGTCCATATTTTAGCAAAGCATATTACAAAATTATACCAGTTGCTAGACATAAGATTTATACAAAGGATGATAAAACATAGTATTTTGCTGCAACACATAAATATGGTCATTCAGATCTGCATTCTTTATAGAATATAAAATTTTATTTATAAAATAAATGGTTGTTTTGATACCATTCCTGTATATGGCAAAGATTTTTTAAAGCGAGGAAAATGATATCAAAGGACAATTTTAATTAATAAATTTAGTTTAAAAGCAGTGTTGATGGAGAGTAAACTGCATTAGTTTGATAGTACATGTATTTATAAGCCAATTTGTCCAATGTCCAAAAATATTGAAGCACTTCATATTTTTGCAGTATTGTAAATAGTCACCAGATGGTGCCAAAACAACACTTTTAGACTTCTAAAATCTGTCATAATCATTTTACTTCTCTTTAGTTCCTAACAGTGTTCTTTGATTTCACTTCTTTATGCATAATTCAAAAACAAATTCTGTGTCAGTATTTGAATGAGGTTTGGTGGTACAATGTGAAAATACAACTTTGAAATAATGGCAAATAAAAGTGAAATGATGCAGAGAACACCAAATGTAAAATATTTCCAGTAAAGTTATCTTGCATTGAATATTCAGCCTTAACTGGGATTCATCCATATTGTCAGAAAATTATTTCGGATAGAAAGAGTATTTATCCTCTATATTGCTTCAGTTATACTTACCAAAGGCACCTGTATTTGTGTGTAACAGATTAAATGTTTATTCTTTAAAGAAAAATAAAATATTAAGTATACTTTTCAAAGACCCCAATATTGTTATATGGATGCAATAATTTTGTAGCTTTGGAATATATTTTAAGAATAAAACAGGAAGAACAAATTAATACCCTCTGAATGAAATCCTCTATCACATAGAGTTCTGGAAATGGATTTTTCTTCTCTCAGCTTTCCTTAAATCCTGGCCCTTTGCTCTGAAGGATTCATATAGTAGATAGTAGATTGTAATGGTGTTCAATAACTTTTTATTTTGCATTTATGTAGTCCAGTTACTATGTCACCCAGGTGTGTGGTGATCTTTATACAGAACATATTGATTACATTTTTCTCACTACTATAACAAAATATATCTCACACAGGAAAGTTACAACTAACAAATAGCTTTTCGTTTTCTTTTTCCCCTTTCTTTAAGCTCTCATATCTTTGATGTTCATACAAATGGAATTCCAGATCTGTGGGAAACTTTTTTTATAAAATGTTTTCTCAAAGCTATTTTATTTGCTTAGGTCAATTTTTAATTCCACATATATTGTCATTTGAGGACATATCTGAGAGAGCAAACCCAGCAACCATATGCATTAGTTGTTATCTAAACTTTTCAGTGGGACACTAGTATTAGACTTTGTTTACAAAATTCTCAACTAGCATGGCCTTTGAATAATAATTTTGAATAAATTTTATGTAATACAAAACATATTTATCCCAGAAATGGAACTGGCTCCAATAAATATTTTCTATTTCACCTGTTTTATATATTTTAGCTTTGTTTAACTATGAGTAAAGGCTAGGTCACACTGGCTGACAGCTGCAAAATGTATGCAAAAAGGACACAGCAGACGAGCAAATTTTCGGGGGTGGCTCCATCCGTTGTCATCCGCTCCAAAAAGTGGCAAAAATTTTCATAAACAGAACGGAAAAGAAAGGAAAAGAACGGACGTGGGTAGTATGTAGCAGGGATGTTAAACGGATGTTCATAGGAAGCCTAGAGGATGTATATAGGATGCAAACCGTTCACTGCTCATCCTTTCTATTTCCGTGCTACTAATGCTGTGTAGACGTTCTGTGTACCTTTTCTTTCCTCCCTCTTTCCGTGTTCAGCTGCAACAGATGTGAGTTGTGAGGATGCCCAGAGGATGCAGAGAGGATACAGCGGACATTTAATGGATGATAAACGGACATAGAATGTTTGTTGCTCGTATGTCACGGATTTACATCGTACACAGCGGAAAGTTCATCCGCTCAAAAAGTTTTGTGCAGCTTAAAACTTCTTGAGCAGATGAAATCTCAGTGGACAGATGCTCAAAGGATAGAGCGTATGAAACACGTATGCAGTGAGTACACAACGGATGCATCGCGTTTTCCAATGGATGGCAAGCTTTTTTTAACATTTTACATCCTCTTTGCATCCGTTGGTGCAGTGTGACATGGGCTTAAGACATACAGAGAATGCAAAATTCATCCTCAATTTTTGCCATTTTAAAACAGATTAAAATCCAGATGATGCACACTTATTTCTTGTATTCCTAAAATTTTATTTAAAATCACTGTCTTCCAGATATTGAACTTTAAAGTATATGGATTGCATTAATTCTAGAAACCCGAAGATGTTTATCTTTCCTGAATTTGTTTTTCAATATTCTCTTAAAAGTCTAAGCTGTTTATTCTTGTTTATCACTTGCATTGATCTATTAATGTGTGAAGTGCTTTACTTTTATCTCATTCCAGTGATCTCCAGTATCTTTATTAGTATCTCTGCTGGGGGCAAGCCATATTCCAAATACAAGATTCTGTACTTGAATTTTTCAGACCAGATATATTGATAGTTCAAAACAAAAAAAATCTTCCTTTGCTTCCAGCAGTTTAATGCCTTGAACACAGAATCAATTGCCTGATTATCTCTTCCAGGTGGAGAAAGAGAGCTTTCCACTCCAAGGAGAGCTTTACTACAAATTCATCCTGCTCTTCCTCCAGAGAGTTCTGATTATAAATTTGAGTTCCCCGTGCCCTGCTTCCAATTAATCCCACTGTCAAGTAGAACTGGATCAGGATGACCTAAAAGATATTAAATGTGGATGAGGATTTGAACTAAGACCTTGTGGTCCCAGTTCAAAACTATTCAATATCATGATTCCCCAATTGAATGTCCTCCAGATGTTAGAACCACAATTCTCAAAATTCCCAGCCTAGTTAGCCAATGGCATGTTTATTAAGAATTGGAAGAATGCTAATCCCAATAAACATGAAGAGATACAAGTTGAAGAAGATTGCTTTGGGGACTGTCCCAAAAGTGCTTTCTCCAAAAGAAAACTGGACTTTCTTATTTTTTTCCTTTGAAAACATTTTACTTATCATCCAAGAAGCTTCTTGAGCGCAGTTCAGAAGTGAAGAAGCTTCTTGGATGATAAGTGAAATGTTTTCAAAGAAAAACAAAACAAGAAAGTCCAGTTGCCTTTTGGAAAAAGCACCTTTGGGATAACCATGACCAGAATGATTGAAAATCTCCATAGACATTTTGTTCTGGAGACTGTAATAATTTTTATAACGGCATTCCATGATTTTAATGTTCTGAGAAGTTTGTCATTTTATAATGAGGAATCAAAAATATGTACACACTTTTAAAATACAGCAGCAAAGTATTCTTACAAGTTATCATAAGAATATATCTGTTCTTTGATACAGTCAATTTTTCTAATCCTTTTTTTAATTCAATTCAGTTCTTAATGTTTCTAATATCTTAGAACCACCAAAAAATATAGAAAAGATGGTATAATTACCAGTTAGATTTAGTTGTATCCATTGAAAAAAAAAATCAAAATGTCTTAAGTCCAAAGTTTTGTCCTTTCCATGTTTTATTCTACTTTAAGCATTACCCAGGATCAAAAGATTGCCATCTGTGACTGCTGGTATGTTGCTGGAAACATGTGTAATTGATAACTGTAATCAAGAATAGTTAGACCCTCCTCCTCTCTCCTACCTCCATCCCTGTTCCACTTCACATGGGCAGCCTTGCCTACACGGTTTTGGAAATAAATCATGGTAAGCCAGTAAAATCTTGGCTAAGAGGGGATGAAATTAATACATATATTTTTTATAAATGTGCCTGTTCACAGTATTGTCCTGTTTCACAGGAGAGTTTTCAAATTTGTGCAGTAATAAATGTAATTATTTTTGGGCACAGCATAATTTTCATCAAAAATTATAAAAGTTCCTGCTCAGTATTATCTTTATTTTTCCTGCTAGTAATTTGGGTGTAATAATTAATATTTCTATATTGTATTTGCTACCATTTATTTTGATATACCAGTTTCATATTATGTTGCAGAATACAATAAAAATTGCATTTCTAGATTAGAGTATTTTAAAATAATTTATATTCTTTGCTTGAAAATATATTTCATTTGCATCTTGGACTGTTCTAATGTTTTACATCTGAAAAATTGGAAGAGTCAATATGATGCAATTAGGAAACTTAAATATAAGTTTTATATAATGGAAATATAAACAATATGTATTTTTATTGAAAGAGTCCCGTCTTCTATTTTATCATTCTATTAATGTTTATTATGAAATTTAATTAATTTGCCATGAATAATAAAATAAAATCCTTAGATTAAATAACTTCATTCTTTAGATTGAGAATAACATGTCATTTTTATAAAGTAAAGTGGCCTGGGCTTTTGTTTACTGGTTTTGTTTTGTTTTTAAAGCATTCACAACTCAGCACATCTGTGGCAATAGTGAGGATAAAAGGACCTTCTCTTATTGTGAGGAATAGTGATTTGATTATTTTTTTTGCTACTGCGATAGAAAATGTATTAATCTGTGGATGCTCTTTTTATACGGTTTATTTAAAAAAAAGAATGCACTTTTGAAAGTTGTTCAGAAATAATTGACAATATTGGGAGAAATTACTCGAAAGTAATTTTTAGACTTCCTTTTAGACTTCCTAAAGAAAATATTTTTAGGACAAATTTTCTGTGCAATGGTTTTAATACTGCCGTGTGGGCTGAATTAAAGCCCTTTTTCTTTATCACAATTCAACAAAAGTAATGTGGGGTTTTAGCAGTCTAGAGTAATTTTAAATGTGATACTGGAAACTTTTTTCTTAGCACAGGATAGCTTGTAGAAAAATGATTTTCTGAAACATAGCAAATGCTTTCATCCATGCTGATTTCATATTTTAATTAGCAACTTGAAAAGGCAAAAGCAAATAGGCAATGTTAATTAAATTAATGACAAATGGCTAATTATTTCAGTAACTTGTAAAAGTTAATTTTTCATGACTTTTTTACAAAGATAAAATATAAGGTAGCTGGGCATATTCCTTGGACATCTTCTTAATCTTTGCTATTCAAAACAGCTTCATACACACACAAATACATACAAATTCTTTTTTAAAAAACAATATTTTAGTTTTTTCATGCCTCACCTCTGTGATTTTAGTACGTTTTAGTATTTATCTCTAAAATACTTTACAATAAATGCTTCTTTATCAATAGAAGCAATTGTATGCAGGTTGCATTTTCAATAAATAGACAAAATTGAATCCAATTGCCTCTGACCCATAGATCTTGAAGGGGCTGGTTCTTTTCTATGAACAGAAATGCCATTGTTTTCTTTCCCGTGCATTCAGCCTGAAAGTTTGCACTAGTAGGTGAAAAGGAATTCATTTTCTCTGAGCCAATCCCCTCTTCTGGACTTCTGTGTTAATCTTTTAAAATAAGATTCAGTTCTGATCCTTATTTCAGTTTCCTTTTGCATCTGCCTCTGTCTAAAGCTTTAGAGGCATTTGAAGGCATCTCAGCAGCGGATAACTGATACTCCTACCATGTAAGTTTGCATTTTGTATTTGTAACTTCAGCTATTAAGGCTGGCCTTCAGTAATGCTGTGATTCAGATAGCTTTCAGAGGAGACTTGGTTAGCTTTTGAAGGAGATAGTGATGGGGATTCTTGCAGAGACTACGAAGAAGCAGTTGGTTTTATCCTAATTTAGGAAAGTCATGTTTAATTTTATGTTGGGGAATGCTGTAACATAAATATAAGATACATTTGTATAACCTTGTTATGTGGATGCATACTGCCTTTTTGGAGTGACAGGCGTATTATTGCTGCGGATGAATAGCTGCTGTTAATACCAGAGTTACCTTTAATTTCAGAATTATAGTTCAAAATTCTAAATGTATCAATGACAAACTCACTCATTAAATGTTCTGGTGAAAAGGGACCTGTGCTTGACACAATCATGATATACTGGCTTTTATGTAATGGCCTAAATTAATAAAATAATACACCTTGAATTTTGTTCATGATTGCCTGCTGCTGTTTTGTTCTTGTCATCTAAATATATATATATTTGATCTCTTTTACTTCAACTTCAACTGCATATTTGATATGTTCCAAATAAAATGTTCACTTACAAATAGTATAAGAGTTATGTAGCCCAAGATCTTCCCAAAGCAGGGTGTAATGTTGTGCGCTTTGTTCACAAATCTTAACTGAAATAAGGCCATCTACACAAGTGACAGTATTCCAAACAGGTGACATTCACATGAGTTTAATGTTTGGTATTCAGATTGTAAACAATGGAAATATACCATATATATTAAAATTTGAGAATACACACACACACAATCTTGCCAAGTTTATTTTTTAGATAATGGTTGATGCATTTTTGTCTCTACAAGCACTGTTTTTTTAATCAATCTTTGCTTTTTGTTGCTCATTTTTTTCATCATTTTCCTTAAAATATAAGATATGTTGTATGCTTTTAATATTACAGCATTACCAATGAAGCAGGAGCTTCCATATACAGTGTTAGTCCAGAAGCTTGTAAAGAGATGCCTGATTTAGATCCTAACCTACGAAGTGCAGGTAACTATTGCTTATATACTTATTTGTTTCAGAAATAGAATATATGTGTATTATAACCATTTCAAGAATGACTTGAGTTTTAGGCAAATATTCCCCTTTTGTGAATATTTACTGCATATGAAATACTGAACCATTTGAAAAAACCATGCAAACAAATTATAGGAAATTATATATAATTTCTTTTGTTTACAGATCTTGAGTACACTTGTTGGCTAATCCAACATTTGCTTGAGAGAAAAATCTGCTCATTATTTACATACTGTTACATGCCATTTATAAATAGCAACACGTATCTTATCCTATTATACACAGCATAGCGTATCTTCTATCTTCCATTGTATAGGACTTAAGTATACAATATTTTTATAAGACTTCATTTTATTATACATGTTTCTTAAATAGGAATAACTAGAATAGGAAAATTAATAGAGGAAGGATGAATTTCTGTTTTAATAAAGACACATACTTTTATAATAATAGAAATTATCAGTCTTCCATTCTTTTTTTTAATCTGCTTCCCTTGAAATTTCGGCAGATTTACATCAGAATAAATGGACAGTACAGAATGAGCTGAGGCATAAATGAGCTGTAAGTTTTGTTAATGAATTTCAGCTTGAGTAAAGAAAGTTTTGTAGGACTCTCTCCTTTACATAAGCACTGTCATCCGTTCTTAGTATTTCCATTGGCAATCAGAAACATATGTGAGCTTACATAATGTTATTGAAAATGTGGTTGCAATGCTGTATCGTTGAAGTTTTGCAAGTTGTTTCTACATTTTTCATGATCTGTCTGTAGACCTATCAGCACTTTTCTAAACTGGAAATTTATGTATAAATTTCATTTTAAGCCATATTTTTCTTTCCCAAATTGACTGAAAATTCCCATCCCAATCGATCTAAAGAGCATGCAGTTGGAAAAAACTACTTATCCTCTTGTTTTCAGTTACTTTGTTACTCTTGAACTACATGTTAACTCTGTGTATTCCTGCTTTTTTTCTTACTAATTCATATTTATTAAATATTTCCCATCCAGCATGTAGTCTTTTTAGGAAGCTATTTAATTCCCTTCTAAATCAAGGTGCTATCAACCTTTTGGTTTTGGTTCAAGTGACTTCTCTTCTGGCCAACTATATTTTCTTTGATACATGCTTTTTTAATGTTTTAATTTTAAACAACCCAGTATTGGGCAGCCTTGATTGATTGATTATTTGATTCATTGAATGAATGAGAGAATGAATGAATGAGTGAGTGCCTGTGTGGTTGGATGGATGGATGGATGGATGGATGGATGGATGGATGGATGGATGGATGCATAGATGGATGGATGGATAGGGCATTACTTCATAACAGAGACAAAAATGGGGGATTCCTGCTATGACCTCTGTTGTCAGAGAGATTGGAAAGAAGTCCAGTAGTTATGTTTCACATGCTTTTCCTACCTTATTATTATTGAGCTGTAATGAACATGAATGCCTGGCTGAATTGGCTTGCAGACATGTGAATAATTTAATCACAAATATAATCTTTACCTTGTTTTTAATTAAAACTGAATGAATATAGAATATATTAAAATATATGAGTTGTTTAGTTCTATTGATTTATCTCTCTTCAGGAAGATTTCATAAATGGAGCTTAGGGGGGTTAAGGTCAAAATGCCAGTTTATTTCTCCTGCCAGATAATCTGATGCACACCTATTTGAATGCTTTGTATTGTGATCCAGAAGGTCCTGCTTCAGTCCCCATTTCCTCTGTTTCAGTAGTTCAAACCTGGTAACTGGCTAGGAATCCAGATAACAGGTGTAATGGGCTGTGCCTCTATATCATGAATATTAGAGTCTGAATGTTTCTTGTAACAATTAGAGATATGCAAGTATGGTGGAAAAAGGGTCCTGCCTTTGCTCCTTTACCAAGGAAATAGCACATACCTTATCTAGGCAGAGCTGAAGGCTGATCAAAGATAAACAGACAAATTCTGTGACCCAAGGCGCTTGGAGACACCATTTTAATGTTGGGAGACTTGTGAGAAGAGATAGAAGAAAGGAAGGATGAATAATTAATAGTTAATAGAAAACTGGCTTGAAAATTATTATTTTAGTACAGTACATCCCAAATGTTTTTGTTCACAGATTTGTAAATTTCCGAAAGAGAATGAAACATCCACTAATTTGCAGTCGTATAGATAAGTGTGCTATAATACCAAACAGCTGTTATTTGAGAGTAACAAATATGGGAATTTCTTCCTATATCATTTCTGAAATCTTAACATCTTTCTTCCAGATGCTGGTGACTGCTCTTGCCTGAAAATAAAATAACCATTTTTTTAATCTGTCAATAGTTAATAAGTAGATATGAACAAAGATATTCCGAATGAACTGTTTTAATTAGTTGGATTAATTACCTTGAAACACCTACCTACCTACTTTCTTTCTTTTTTTCTTTCTTTTTTTCTTTCTTTTTTTTCTTTCTTCAGAACCAGTGGAAAGATTAAATGTAAACCACATTCTTAAAATCCCAGGGTAATTCAGAGAGGTGAACAGTAGTCAGAAAAATCATAGTCTTGGGCATTTTTTTGTCCAGTCTCCTGCATTCCCCAAATTTTTCTTTAAAGATAAGGAGAAGTTCACTTTCTTGATAGGAACTTGGATATCTTTTCAAATTTCTGCTACTAAGATCCTAACATTTCCTCCTTTGATTAATATCATTAGTTGTAGTTCTTTTTAAAGAATATATCTACTTAGATATATCTACTTAGAGACTGGAGGTAAAGATACAAATAATGGATAACTCTTCAGCTTCTTGATGAATGCTGTTGTGTCTGTCTTCAGGGTTCCTCTTTTTATGAAAAACATAGTTGGTGCTTCAACCTATCCTACAGGATTTGTTTTCCATACTCCAGACAATATTAAATTCTATCTTCTGCCTATATTCTTTGTCACTTATGCCACTGTTTTCAGCATAAGAAAATGAAAACATTTCCATTGTTTAAAAAATCATGTTTTCTTTTGAGACTGTCTAAAATTACATTAGCCTGTTTTGTAGCTATATGCACTGGTTCATGTACAGTTTATGATTAGTTGTAATATCACAGTAATAAGACAAGAGCATAAATGCATGCACATTACTATCATCTCTAATCTATTCTCCATACTTACAGGACAAATGAGAAAATTAATTCCAAAAAGTCAGGCTTGTGCTCTGCAAAATAATAATAATTTGGGATCAATTTTTGTCCTGATCCACAGTGCTAGTACAACATACAACTTCTTAAAAATACATTTTCAGTATTAGTATGTTTATATGACTGTGTTTGAAAAATTGGAATGGCTCCCAAGTTTTATTTTAAAAGTTCCATGATTGCTTCTCTTGAGAAAAATCTAATATATTTGCAAGCACTGTACAGTATGTGTTTGGTTCTATAGGATAGAGAACAGAAATATAGTGAACTGACTTGTCTGCTTGCATAATTTCAGCAGCAACTTATTAAGTGGTGCATTTGTTTTAGCTACTTTATACAAGAGAGAACTTTTTTAAAAAATATTCTTTAATTTTTCCACCATAATAACCTGAAGCAGTTGTACTGCTGCCAAATCATGGGAGATGAGCTGCCTTAAAACTGAATGTGGTAATGGCTGTTATGAATTAGTAAAATTATTGAAAAATTGCCCTGTGTGTTTTGATTGGCAGTTTCTGCATTGGTTTAAGAATTCTTGCTATTTGAAGATTATTTTAGCACAGTTTTCAATTTTGTTTCACAGAATAACAAATGCCTCCCTTTCCAAAAATTTCTAGCCTGTCTCAAAAATGGTAAAGCTATATAACTTGTATAAGTCAGAGCAATGAAGCACAGGGGAATACTTTCATTTTAATTTCCATTTCACTAGTTACATCAGAGATTGTATTGTACAGTTGTTTCCCAACTGTGATGCCTGCAAAATAAACTATTTTTAAAAGCTAATAATTAGGAATATTGTGTGTCAAGTTCTGGTCACTATGATACACAAAAGATGTTGAGACCCTGGAGAGTGTACAGAGAAGAGCAACGAAGATGATAAAGAGGCTAAATCATACAATGAATAGTTGAGGGAACTAATTTAGCCTCTAGAAGAGAAGGATTATGAGTGCCTCCCTGTACTTGAGGGGCTATTTGTTTCAAAAGAGAGAGAATTTATTCTCTAAGAAACTAGAGGGAAGGAACAAGGAAGTAATGGGTGGAAGCTTGTTAAAGAGAAATCCAGCCTAAAAGTTAGGATAATTTTTCTGAAGGTGAGAACAATTAATCAATATAATAGATTGCCTCCTGGGGTTGTGGGTGAGTGCTCCTATTTTCAAAAATAGACTGAACAACCATTTGACTGGGATGGTATAAGGCTCCTGTTTTAAGCAGAGGATTGGACTAGAAGTCCCCCAAGTTCCCTTCCAGTCCTAAGATTCTATGGTAATATCATATAGCTGGAGATGTGGATGAAAGTTACTGCAGTTTAAAAGCAGCATTTTGGGAGGGGGGGGGGTGTAGAGCAAAAGGTCACGCAAGACANTTGGGGGGGGGGGGGGGTGTAGAGCAAAAGGTCACGCAAGACAGCTTTTCTTAGGATTGTCAAGTCCCATCTGCTTGTCTTCTCTCCACAGGGCAGAATTCATTGGATTATTGTACACTCAAAAGTTCAGCAAACCACTTGTCCTTTTCAGTACAAGCAAATGCCTTTTAGGTATCTGGGGCTTGTTGGGACTTTGAGACTGTCATGCTACAGGGGCTTATACCCTTGGGTGCTTCTATAGATAGAGACATACTGTTCAGAGCTGTCACAATGCCCCCAAAATGGAAGGAAAAGATCGGAGACAATATAATTTCTTCTGACTATCTCAGATAAAGTAAAATTGTTTGATGATTAGATGTGTGGAACATAGTGCCTTTATGTCTACTTGAGCTAATTTCTTTAGCTTCTTTCAAAGATCATTGCTCCCCTTTGGCTGCTCCAAAGCAAAGGTCACTTTTAGAAAACTTACTTTATCACTTAGAAAGCCAGAGACTTAACATCAAACTGGAGAGGGGTTGTTATAAGTGAATAAAACTTGTAGGTAACTGTAAGGCACCAGTGTGAATTAATGCAGGATTAGAAATACATTACCAGGATTTAAAAATATTATTAGACAAAAAACTGAATCACTTGCTGTTATGTGCTGTCAAGCATTTTCAGCAGAAGTGCAAACCTAATAGTTCCTTTGAAGACAGCAAGAGGAGATGTAGCCATTTTAATACAAAAACAGAAAAACCAAATTGCAGGTACAATTGAACATTCCCATCATATTTTGATGGAAATGGTTCCTTAGCTTAAAATATCTTTTATGTATCATTACCTTTGAGAATCTATTTAATTACTTAATGGGTTTAAATGTTCATTCATGATTGGGCATCTAACAATATTAAAAATAATAAAACCATAATATGTAAACACACATAGAAGCCAAAGATGGGTGAGAAATTAGACATTCATCACAACTAACAAACAAGCTCCATTACACACTCTGGGGGTTGTGGGCTTGAGCACAGAGCCAGGTTTTCAAAGCCTTGCAGAAAGCCAGCAGAGTCAGGCCCAATCAGATCTTCAAGCAAATGATATTTCAAGGGAGGGTAGAATATTCAAACAAGGCTCTCCTCCAAGGCCTCACCAACAACTTTCATAGCAGACAGGATAGAGCGGGTAGAGACAAACAGTCCTGTAAATAATTCAGCCCAAGCCACAAAGGGCTTTAAATATCAACACCTTGAATTGTACCCAGCAGCATACTGGTTGCCAACACAACTTATGGAAAAGTGTGTTACATAAGCCAAATGACAGGTGCCCCAACTGCCTGCACAGCTACATTCTCCACTGGATGAAACTTCTGGATGCCCTTTAAAGATAGCCCCATGTACAGTACATTGCACTATTCCAATTGGGAGATCACGAGAGCATGAACAACTGTTGCAGAGCCTCCCCATCCGGGAACAAGCACAATTGATGTACAACCCATAACTGTGTAGAGGCCCTCCTAGCCAAGGCTTCTCCTTGAGCATGAGCACAAGACCAGGAAGACCTCCGGATTGTGCACTAGTTCTATCTGAGGCAGTGCAACACCATACAGAACCAAAGATGGAAGGTCCTGTCTGCTTCTACAGATAGAGCAGACAGGAAACAGATCAGATGAGCTGATAATTGCACCAATTATGCCAATAATTACACTAATTATATAATTACACTAATAACTAGAGCATACAAAACTAGTAACTAGAGCATACAAAACATTTGCTAGACCAATACTTGAATACAGCTCATCAGTCTGGAACCCACATTACGTATCTGATATTAATATAGTTGAGAAAGTCCAGAAATATTTCACAGAAGAGTTCTCCACTCCTCTCCTTGTTGCAGAATACCTTATGCCACCAGATGTGAAATTCTAGACCTAGAAAACCTAAAACTATGCTGCCTTTGGTCCGATCTAAGTATAGTGTATAAAAAATCATACATTGCAATGTCCTACCTGTCAATGAATACTTCAGCTCAACCATAACAATACAAGAGCACACAATAGATACAAACTCAAGGTTAATCACACCAAACTTGATTGGAGGAAATACGACTTCAGCAACAGAGTGGTCAATGTCTGGAATACTCTACCTGACTCTGTGGTTTCTTCCCCAAACCGCAAAAACTTTAACCTTAGACTTTTCTCCTCTGACCTCACCCCTTTCCTAAGAGGTCTATAGGAGGCATGCATAAGCGCACCAACGTGCCAACTGTCCCCGTCCATTGTTTCTTTTATTTCTTAATTATGTATCCATGTATTCATAACTATGTTTTTTACTTATACCTATTATCTTGTAAGCAATTGACAAATAAAAATAAATGAAAAATAAATAAGATAATTCTTGTCTACATTGGCAATCTTGAAAGTCTGAAAATACAAATCACTTACCGTTTTACAGCCCATTATGAAGTTGTGAATTCTCCCCTCTTTCCATCTGATTGTTCCCTAGGCAGCATTTCTTCCCCAAATCTCCTAAGCACATTCTTACATACCATTACAGGTTCCTAGAACTGCCCCAAACCCAGAACTATTCACTTTCCTAAGGTTGCTACAGCCAGTTGTGCCCCATCCAGACCCCCATAGCTTCCAGACACTGAGGCAGAACCTCCACAACATCACTCAGATGACTTGGGGCAGAGCTTGGTATAAGTTGGCAAAGGTGTCAGGGGTCCAACAACCCTCCATTCCAATCAATAATTCACAAACATATCTCAAAAGAACCTTTATTAGGATAGAACTGGCACATCTGTGGAATCCCGAATCTGAAAGTTTCTGGGCTTCCTACAATTTCCCAAACTACAAATCCATCCGCCCTTGGCTGTCATCACATAACATGGCCCAATGACAATCCATCCAAAAGTAAGATCCTAATTTCATCCTGCGCCATACTCAATGACCTTGAACTAACAAAAGAATTTTGTCTATTTTGAACTACTCCATTGAATCCACCCCCTCCCACTTTCTCAGGCTTGTGGCAGCATGGAATATGGCTTCCAAAGCTAACCAAAGGGGAATGTTGCACCTTTTCTGAAATGTTGGCTCACATCGGCTTTACAGGAAAATTCTTTACAAGCTTGAAATATACAAATAGTCCTTTACTTGGACCACAATTCAGCCCAAAATTTAGCTTGCTAAGTGAAAATTTTGTTGTATGAGTTCTGCTTCATTTTACAATTTTTCTTGGCACACTTGTTAAGTGAATCAGTGCAGTTGTTAAATTAGTAACACAGTTAAGCGAACTGGCTTCCCCGTTGATTTTGCTTGTCCGAGGATCACAAAATCTGATTACATGACTCCAGGACACTGCAACCGTCATAAATGTGAGTCAGTTGTCAAGCTTCTGAATGTAAATCATGTGACCATGGGGATGCTGCAGTAATAATTAGTCACTTTTTCAGTGCTGTTGTAACTTCAAATGGTCACTAAGTGAACTGTTATAAGTCGAGGACTACCTGTACTGTGAAGCTTAGACAAATAATATTGCCTATATCCTTTAAAGTACACTGCTTTTTTGAAGATTTGAATAGTTAATCAATTGTTGCTACAGTACATTTACTCCAGCCTGACTTCCTTCAGCTATGCGAGAATTAGGATTCCCAGAATTCTCACCTTGCCTACCCAAAACTCTGTGGGCTGACTATAATAGGAATTGCAATGGAGAAAGATTAAGTATTCGAGAAATCTGATCACACGTTAACTATTTGGAATCCTTGAGATTGTGGTGGTAGATAAATTGCATAAATCAAGCTAGCCAGTTCAGCTTGAGCCCAAAGAACAATGAGCAAATTCTGTTAGCATAATACAGCTTCCTTGTTACTCTTGCAGCCCTAAAATTCTGCTTTCAGGGTAGCTTGCGGTGTAGTGCCTTTAATTAAACCTTGGCAGCAACTGTTGGAACTCTGTTGCTCCATCCATTGCACAAACAAGAATGTATCCTGCTTTTTAAAGGAACTTTCTGGATCCAAGCCATTGTATACATTTAATAAGCTGCAGCGTAAAAACATTCTTACTTGAGTGAGACTAGTATCATCCAAATAAGCATCTGGTTTCTGCCATGCTGTATCTAAGTTCCTTGGACCCAAAAGCAGAGGTTTATACCCTTCAGCCAGCACTGGAGGTTATCAAGACTAATTGGAATATTGAAGTATATTAACATTAGTTGTGGTACATGTGTATATAACTAAACGAATGAGGTTGATTTTATACTGAATGCTCCCTTCAGACAAATTAAATGGGAAATCATTGTGTGTCCTGAAGCAAAAGCTTAATCCAAATCATATGAGGCAGCTCTCATTCTGAAAAAAGAGTTTTGAATCAAAATCTGATGTGATTAAATTTGCATTTCCTTGGAATTCATGAGAGTTTTTCCTATGGTTCCATTGGGCAGAGTCTTTTCTGCATAATTATTAGAAAACCTCAGAGGGAGTCAAAATATTGGGTATAATGTACGCTTATGGTGGGGAGAAATAGACCAGAATCTCTGATAAAATTAAATTAAATGATCTGTCCTGGTAATAGGATAAGTAATTTGCATATGCTACTATTCCGAATATTGCAGCCTGCCACAAACTCTGTAAACTTTGTAAAAGGGTGTTTAGTTTTCAGATTAATTTTATTGGTAATTTTGTCCTGAGTTAACAAAAGTTACCTAACTTGAACTTAATTTTGTATGTATTTCATGCTTGTGATATTTAGATGGTTACCAAAAACAACAAATATCACCAGTATGCTGCAAAAATCAGCTCTGTCAGCTCTATTTCTCTAACTGCAGAACAGCTGATTGGTACACTAGGTTTCAAGGCTGAACATTAGCCTCAGTCAGCTCACAAAGTTCCAGAAAAAGTAACAATTGGCTCTTGCAAGCTGCTGAAAGATGGCTCCAGCGCACTACTGACCAATATATGCGTATGTTGTTCCAATTCCATTTTATTCTGCCAAAATATCATGCTAGAAAATTAGAATTATCTCCATTTAATTGGAGTGAGCAATGTGCAATCCTTCAAATGTTGAACTTCAGGTCATGTCAGCATTTGCCAATGTGTCCACTGGTGAAAGATAATGGGAGCTGCAATCCCTCCCAGAGAATATTCATAATAACTCTGAGTCAGTATGGGGCATACTTATATATGTCCAGATGTCATTGATTTATAAAAGCAGCATTCTTCAATCCCATTAATGTGGCTGGGATTGCCATTTAGCAACATTTGCAGGACCACAGTTCTCCATTCTTGTATTAAGTTTACAGACCCTTGGATACTGACAGGAAAAATGAATCCTAAACATAATAATAAATTAATTATGATCCAAGTATAAAAACTACTTTGGAATCAAAATGAAATTGGTACATTAGCAGTGTACTAAAAGTTAATTAAGATTATCAGTATTATCTATGAAAGGAATCTACTGAAAAAAAACTATTACCAAACCGTACAAATATTTACTTGAAAATCCAATGTTTCCAGTAGAAGTTATTCACCATTATTTCTTGAAATTAATAAGGATAAATAATATTTTAGTTGGCACAAGTCAGAGGAGTTGCTAAATTTAAATTTTCCACATTATAATTCATCTTTAAAAATCTATTGTGATCACTCTGTTTGAGAATGCTTAAATGTCAATGTTTCATTTTTAAACCAAGATTAAAAATACACATTTTATAGGTTTGCTTTAAAGCATATGGTTTGCATTTTACAAAAAAGTTTCCAAGTTTACATAATAGTTTTGTGTATCTTATTTTTATTTGTGGCTGTTTATATTTTATTCAGTTATTTTTTTTCTCTAATCCATATCAAGAAAAGACTGCTTAAACCATAGTCATATTATATGTTATTGATTTTATCATGTCAGAGGTCATCCAGATGTTTAATCTTTTCACAATAGAAAATTAACAATTGCTGTAGATTTTTGGACAAGCTATAGCTGTTGGGCAGCTGCTTAAATTACATCTATTTGGTACACTAGAATTCAGATTTGTTTCTATAATTTTATTGTATAGAGAAAAAGTTCTTAAGATGAAAACTACTACAATCTGCTGTATAATAATAAGTTGAAATCTGCTGTATAATAATAAGGTCTATAGGAATTGAGCATTCTAGTTCACAAAATGTTTGAACAATAAATAAAGTAGGCATCATTGTGCGCTAGCAAAAATTTTCCTGAAAATTGACAAATCAGAGAAGTTGTGATGTGTGCCACATCATTCTGGTCCATATCATGTCGTATCAGCTCTCAGATCCCATTTGGAAAGCTATATATCTTGTTGTCTTTCTTTTCACAGAATCCTCCCAGCCCTGCCTATCTTTTTTCTCTCAAGCACATATATATTTTATCTATGGGAATAAATGGCAGCTATGGTATTCATTTATGTACAAAAAGAAAGAAAGCGATAAAATCAGACTATGTGACACTCTAGCACTGTATCTCGTTTTGGGTGTTGTCCTTTTAAGATGGCTATAAATGCATTAGAATGTTTATATCATATTGTATAAGCACAGGTTTGAGGAATTACATGGAAGAGAGGTTTCCCCAGGAAGTCTAAAAAGATAGGGACACCTTCTTCATGGAAGAAGGCAAGCACCTGTTTCGTCTTGCTATAAATAGCAAAACTAAATCTCCCCTTTAAGAACACATGTCACATAAACATTTAAAGAAATTACCAATGAGAACCCGTGTTATTTTGATGCCAATAACCAAAAGGATGTGAGTCCATTGTTTGTCATTGCTTCTAATGTGCCTGAAACCTTTAGCCTGCCAATGAATATACTTAATAATTTATTTATATTATCAGTCAGAAGTCACTTTCCTTCATAACATCACAAATGTCATCAGTAATTGAAATGAAAGAACATTAAATATGTCATGGATGGATTTGAGATGAATTCTTGATTTAAGGCACTATGGTATTAGGGTCAGACTGAAGACACTTCCCTTCAGAAAATGACATCCCTTTAGATCAGGGGTCTCCAACCTTGGCAACTTTCAGATTTGTGGACTTCAACTCCCAGAGTTCCTCAGTCAGCGTTGAGACCGCTGCTTTAGATGACAAATTCATTATGGATAAGTACAGGGTTTCATTGATAGGGAATTTCTGTTAAAGTTCAGGAAAATGAAAAGAATTGTCCTAGCTGTTGAGAACCATTTGGAATACAATCTGCTCTATCATGTTGGAATAAAAAGATGAAATAATGAGAAAATGGGATGGAATACTGGGTTCATATCTCTCTTACATAGCCTGACATTCATTTCAGTCCCAAGTAGTACGATCTTAAAATCATACAGAATTAAAATATATTCTACAAAATGTATTTACTACTTTTAATTTTTTCTTTAGCTCCAAAGACATTGGGCAGTTTATATGATGTAGGTAACTATTCTTTTTTCTGTCCGTTCTCTGTATATAGAGAGTTAATTTAAAATTATTGTAATGGCACCTTTTTAAAATATCAAGCTAGGTTTTTAAAATCAAGGAAATACAATCTATAGGCAGTGAACATCTTTCTGTACCGGAACACTTCAGCATAAAAAATTCAAGACTTAAAAGAAATGCAGAATATTCTTCTTTAGGGAAGGATTGAGGTTGAACTAATTATATCCCAATGGTTTGTGGTTTTCATATATTTGTTTATATGTTCATTTGTTCATTCTGCTAGCATCTGGAAAGCTCATATTTAAAATACATAGCTGGGTTAAACTGTTGAAGCCATTTTGATGTTGCTTGGAAAATAGAATAATTATGTTTAGAGCATTTGGTTTATGAAAAGCACTAATCAGGAAGATACCTGATTGCAAACATTTTATCTGTCCTGAAGAATTAATAGAGAGGAGAAAAATAATAAACTGACACTGTTTCTCCCTATGGAAACTCTTTTCTGTGTTTGTCTTAAAATTTTAAAAGGGAATCTTTATATTTGTTTGTTTGTTTGAATTTACTGGCACTTCAACTTCCTGAATTCTGGACAGCGTACAATATTAGGAAAAAAAACATTAAAAATGGCTAAAATGTAAAATCAGACAGATACTCAGACTAAAATGATCTAAGAAAATGTGTTTTTTGAAAGGGATAATACTTATTTTTAAAAAAGATATAATCCCGATAACAGCTGTAAAGGTATAGATCTTATGAGACAACAAATTAATTAAGCTATTATAGGGATATTTTCCTGTTTCTCCTGCCAATTAAATTCATTTGTGAGTAAATCTATTATGATTTTTTTTAATTAAACTCTCATTGCCATGACTTCCAGATCCTATTGGAATAATACATTTTGGAAAAGATATGTGAACCAAATCAAACAAATTTATTGCCTATTTAATATGATAAAAATACCTTTTAATATTTATTTATGTGTTTAATTTCTTATTATTTTAAGGTATTTTTTAAGTAACATCAGTATTTCCTATATTGTTTTGGGGGGATTTGTTTATCTCTTTTCTACCTCATAAAATGATGTATGTTTAGGTTTTTTATATATATATATCATGCATGTTAGAATCAGTTTTGTACTCTTTTTTTGTTTTGCTTTTTATTTGTGTGCTATTTGGCATCATTTGGCTTGATTTTCTTGGCGGCCCTGAGCATTTTAATGAAATAACAGCTTTGCTGTTGACATACAGTGCTCTAAATAGCTTGGAACCAGAGTATATGATATCTGGTTACATTAGGGGGGGGGGGGGAAAACCGCAGCAATTTGCAGGAACCCTTTCTTTTTGTAGCACCCATAATTCGGAATGTGTTCCTCCTTGAAATAAACGAGGGACCTACAATTGCCTCTTTCAGTCATCTGTTGACTATTGAATAAATTTGTGTCCCTTTGGTCTTTGTCTCTGCCAACATTTTTAACAAACATCTTTTTACATTGTTTTGATTTATTATTTTTATTATTGTATTTCAGATTATTTTATTGAAAATTCTTTTGAATGGAAATGTGTATAGATGGCCAAGTAAATGGGAAACTTTAAGCCAACACTCCCTCTCCCTCGGTTCCCCAGTCCCTCCAGATGTTCAGGGTTTCAATTCCCAGAATTCTAGTCCACGACAACTGAAAGAATCTTAACAAGCAGTCATCTCCAATTTAAATCTCCAGCACCTACATTGACGTAATTAAAATTCTTCCTGAACAAAATACACTGGATGTACTGTACCTGTTGCCCAATTTTCCTAATTACTAGAAAACTCTTGAAATAGAAAATAAAATTGGTATGGCTTCCCCTCCTCACCCCAAAAATGTCAGAAATGCAGTTCATGTCAAATTATATATAACACAAATGAATAATGAAAGTTTCTGCTTTGGGTGCTTCAAGACGTCTCAAATGGTAGGGCGAGAGGAACTGCTGAGGCCATGCAAACAGCTGCCACTGAACAGCTCAGGTAAATGACTCACAACAAGACGCCAGAGTGCTGAATACGCCAAAGTCTAAAAATGCATTGAGAAACCATGTATATATATATATGACATATACAGATCAGATATGCAGTATTGGTGATTTTTTTTTCTCTTTACCATCAGCAGCATCATAACTGTCTGAAAACAGACATACTGCAAACTAGGTAATGAGATTAAAAATGACAAAGCCTTGCCTGCAGCTAAACCATCTGATCGAATGTATAATGGAAAGGAAGGAAGGGGGATGCTGACAAAGCAAGGGTGATGAGAGTAATTCCTCCATTAATAATTAAAAGTCGGCAGTCAGAAATTTAGACTTATTAATTAATGTCACGTGAGCTATGGGAAGATTTGCGGTTGTGGTGATGGTTTTCATATTCTTGACTGTAAGGTATTCTGTAGGATCCGTTACTGTTGTAAAAAGAAATAAGTTAAAATGTTAATCTATATTGTTCTGTTAAGTAGCACTTTGGGATAGAAGAATCTAAGTTAATTTGGTAGCAGTCATAATAGTCATAAGCAGCCAATATTGTTTGGTTTGGCTTGGGTTTAGTTTTTTTTTTTTCCATTTTACATAAAAGAGCTTTTGCCCCTGCCCACCCTTTCTATCTCCTGCAGCAGTGTCATTGCACTTTACTGTTTATTGGCAAAAGCATTATGCTAGATAGTGGCTTTGTCATATCAGATTTGCAGCAGGAAGTGAGCTGAGACCACCATACTGATACTGAATTGCTTATCTGAAAGATGCCCCAAGCATATCAGGTAATAAGAGAGGATCCTTGTTGAAAATCTGCATCATATGCCAGACATGCCAAGGTGAAAAGTGTGTGCATGAAATTAGCCTTGCCACTTGATTCCTCCCCTTTCTTCCAGCTAAGAAGATGTAGACGACTTCCTGCCTGACAGGACAATATGTTGTTGTCATTCCAGATGTTGCAGTGTGCCCTATTCCTAATTGATGACCTAAAAGATTTTGTCTCAATTTGATAGGAAAGGACTTCAGGTGATGTTTCCTATATAAACTGAATTAACCTTGCATAGAAGTCAAGGAACAGCACCAGTCTTGGTTTGTGTTTTTTTTTTTAAAATAGTGGATAAAATCTTCTTTGAGCTCTCATTATTCTTTTTGTTTTTATCCCATTAGTCTAAAACATCTTATTTGAACAATAGTTTTTTTTAAAATAAATAATCTGAAATGTTTGATCTGGATTTAAAAGAACATTAGAAATCCTGATGTATACATACTTAATTTAATTCTTATTAGCAGAATTAATTCTTGTAGCAAGAAAAATGAAGTATTTGAAAATACTGTATATTCAGAGTATTATATAGTAAATGAAAAGTATATGAGTGTGACTATCAAGACATTATTGCAGAACAGGGGTCACCAACCTTTTGGACCTCAGGGACCACCAAACTCATAATTTTAAATCTCAGGGACCACTGACTGGTTCTGTGGACATGGCCTAATTTGTGGCTGTGGCTTGGTGGTCATGTGACTGGCTGGACATGGCTTGTATGTAAATATTATAAATATTTATATAAATATTGATTTTTTTAATAAAAAAGAGCAACTTTTACCCAAAACCAGGCAAAGCAGGCAGGCAGATTGAGTTGCTCATAGAATCACAGATTCATTCAGAGATCTATCTGCCATCAGCTAGCTCAGTCTGTCACATAAAATTTGCTTGCCATGAGTTTGCGCTGAATAATAGAACCTTCAGTCCTAAGGGAGGTTCGGCTGTGCTTAAAAGCAGAACTGAAGATCTAAAGACTAGCTAGAAAGCAAGAAAACCAACAGTTTCCTGCTTTCTATCTCATCTAAATCTTCCAGCAAAGCAGAACAGATGATGGTCGGAAAAAGGAAAAATAGCAATTTAGCAGGCATGTTTGCCGGTTAAGAAGTGAGTGGAAGGCTCTGTGCAGCTTGGATTAAATGCTTTGGGGGGGTGCTCTGGGGATGAGATTTCTCTACGGCCCACCAAAATTTTCTCACAGCCCACCAGTGGGCCGCAGCCACTGGTTGGCAACCGCTGTTGTAGAGTGTGTTTCAGGTTTTTTATTTATGTACTTATGTATTTTAAAAGTTTTAATATTTATTGTACTATTTATTAATTTATTTGTATGTTTACAGTGAAAAATAATGTTATGTTCTCCAAATGGAAGGGTGTCTGTTGTAAATTACAGAAGCATAAGAATCTTCACAGTTTCCTGTTGACTTTGCTTGTTGCAAACCAGCTGGAAAGCTCACAAATCGCAATCATGTGACCATAGAACCAACGTAAATGTGGGTCAGTTGCCAAGTGCTAGAATCACAATTATGTGAACATGGAAGTGATGCAATGGTCGTAATTTTGAGGATGAATCATAAGTCACTCAATGCACCAAAGTATTCACAGAGGACCTGACCTGAGGTGCCCACATTGCAGCCCAGGTCAAAAGGGCCCAGCAGAGATTATACCACCTGAGGCTTCTCAGAAAACAACAACTGAATGAGAAACTGCTGGTGACCTTCTACCACTGCACCATAGAGAGCATTTTAACATACTGCACCTCTGTATGGTTTGACAATTGCACAGTGGCAGATAGGAAAGCACTCCAGAGGATTAATGTCATTGCCCAGAAGATCATTGGTTGCCCTCTCCCCTCTTTGGAAGAGCTTTATAGCTCCCGCTAGCTTAAGAAAGTTCAAATCATTCTCAAAGATCCATCTCATCCTGGGAACCCTTTTTTTGAACTATTACCATCTGGCAGATGGTACAGAATAATAAAAACAAGGATAAATAGGCTGAAAAACAGCTTCTATCCCAGGGCAGTAGCTCTTTTGAATTCTGCTCTATTGTGCAGTGCTGGTATGGTGTCAAGGGTTTCCGGTTCATTGTATGAAGGGTGAAGGATGTGTGTTTGTGTTTATTTTCATGGTCATAGTCATGGTCATGATGTGCACTGAAGATGGTTTTTATTTCATTGTAAGAGATGCAATGACAATGAAGTAAAGTAATATAGACAATTCTTTGTTTCCCTATTCCAGCCATCTTTCTCAGTAATCTCCCCAGATATTGCAACACATCCAATTCAGTGCGTACAAAAGCCTTTATATATTCCTAATCAAGAATTATTTTACCATCAAAGAATATCCAGCTCTTTTTTAAAACTTTAGTCAATTGTCTGGAAGCATTGATCCAGTAAAAACTGGAAAGAAAGAAAACATGTGAAAAACAGAACAATTCTATTGTACATACTGAAGTAAAAACCCCTGCAAGATTGAGGCTCTAAAACCTTGAGACTATTTCCCCATATAGTTATCCCTCTGGTTCTTCAGTGTTTTGACTTTGAAAAGGTCTTGAGCACCTTCATAACTGACTGTAAGGCCTTTGCTCTTGCCAAATTTATTGGTTTTGAGCTGACCAGCATAAAGCTCACTATCTTTACCGCAATCCGGTCTCTATTGGTTCTATTTTAGCTCAGTGCTGACTTGTGTTATCATTGTGTTGCATAAACAAGGCATATTAAGCAATTTGCATGTCACCAACCAGAGAGAAACCATACAGAACACTGAAGGTTTTTGATAGAACTTGGAGAGGTGCTACAAAAAATCAAAGCAAAACAAGCTTTTAAAATAATTGTATACTTTGAACCCCCCAATCTTATTATTCAGAAAAGTACAAGAATTGAAAATGTCTGTGAAAACTAGCTAACTGAACTAAAATTAAGTGAAAACCTGCAGCTGTAGAAGTACTAGTAGGTGAAAATTTCTGTCATTGTATAGCAGAGAATTGCTTTTTTTTTCAGCATTAGATTTAACATAGAATGAGGAATCAATGTCCTTTAGATGTTACCTGCCATTGGACAGCTTGATTGGGGCTGCTTGCGGCTGTGATTTAGCAACATCTGTAGGGCCTCAGACTCCCCATTCCTAAGATTTACCTTATTCAAATTTGTTATACCTCCCCAACTCCAATGAATTCTTATGTTTATATACATAAAATTGTAATGTATGAATGCATTGTCTCCGTTTCTTGAATCAAATATGCCCCATTTGTCTTTGTAAATTATAGGAATTTTACCTAAACTTTGTTTATTCTTCTTGTCAACAGCTTCCCCTTTCTGTCCTTTTCCAATTCTCCAATTATCTCCTATTGACCTCTGATTAATATAGAACCAGCGGTGTTTAATTTATCACAGGATATACATCTCAAACTCAACCATAATGAAGTTTGCCAAGTTCTAGTTTAAGCTGAAACTTAAACTGTGGTCCACAAGCCACAAAAGTCACCACTTGCCCATTCCTGCCTTAGAGAACCAAGGAAATATCTTTGCTCTATAATATTCAGTGCCACCCATTGATCCAGAATTGTCTAAGAACAGTCTTTATCTTTTCTTTTGTATTTTCTTCCTATTCAAGAATTTCATTGGCACAATCAAAATGAGGCTTTGAATTATTTCATAATGCTAAAAACTAGAAAAATAAAATAAAATGAGGTGAAGTCAAATGTTACATAAATTGGTTTTTCACAATGGAAGGAAATGCTACATTTAAGCAAAAGATCCTCATGCATCTATTATATTTTCCTTTAAAAAAATAAAAAAATAGTATTCATTTCAAAAAAAATCTATATTTTTTTTTATCCATCCTGCATTAGCTGAAGTACCCATAGTTTAATTTGGAAGCATTTGCTCCTCTTGTTCAGATAGCTGTAGTTGGCTGTTTCTTCCATTTTTGGATAGATATCTAATTTCCTGATGTGCCATGAATGTACAGTAGCATCTTTGTGAAACTTGATCAAAAAAATAACGAAATGGCTCTATTTTTTGTGAATTTTAGGACCGCCTATTTTTCGTCATGGAATATGTCAATGGAGGAGACCTAATGTTTCAGATTCAACGTTCACGCAAATTTGACGAGCCTCGCTCCCGCTTCTATGCAGCAGAAGTCACATCAGCACTCATGTTTCTACATCAACATGGCGTCATCTACAGGTATTTTTCTTTCAGAGGGTTGGAGGAAAAAAGAATTATTAAAGCTCTTCATTTCTTTGGTGTTGGCTAAAGTCCAGAGTCTCTTAGCAACCACATTGGCTGTTAGTTTCTGCTTGCTAACACAGAACTTTTTTTCTTACTCTTTTTGAGGTGGGGAGAAGACTGTTTATTATTCTGACTGTTAGCATTTGAATCGTCTCTACAGGCCTTGCCAGCTGTGGGTGCCAGTTTTGTATTATAAAACAAGCAACGCTTATTTTAAAAACTTGGCACACTGTGACCTATCGTTGACTTTGGTTGCGGATCAGGGCAATCGCTTCAGTTTTCTTCTTCTGCCATAGATTTCCTTTCATTTCGGAACTCCCTGCCACTTCCTGGGTTTGTTTGTCTTAATTGTCTCCAGTCTGAGATGGGATAATCATTTGATGAGGCTTTGTACATGAAGTCTTAATGTTGAGGGTGAAGGCTCAGCTGCTAACAGGAAGAACCTCTTTGGAGACAACTTGAATTTGTTCCCTGCAGCCCCTGATTGGCATCTGACTGAACAATAACAAAATCTGAATTGCTAACTTTTCATTATGCCATGAAGAATATACTTAGAGATAAATATTTATTGTTAGAAACAAGGAACCTCTTAATACATTTTCACCTACTATCTCTCTATATTATTAAGGCCTTTATCTTGTCGTTTCACTCTTCCTCTCCTTCTTTTCCCTTTAAAACAAAAACAAAGAAAAGAAACTGGCAGTTTTTCACGACTTCAGATAAAATTTGGCAGGCATATACAGAAGAAACTGCAGTAAGGGAAGTTGGCTGTGGGATCACTTCTCTTTCATGAAGTACTTGAAGAGGGCAGTCACAAAGCACTATTCACAGGAGAGGTTGCTGCAGATATATCATTGCCAACGACCACTAAAATGCAGAAAAATAATGCATGTTTGGAAGCACATAGAAATATGTATTGGAGGGGAGAGAGAATGAAGAATTGGTTGTTTTTCCTATTCAGATCTTGCCAGTCTGAACCTCAGTGTACTGTATTGGGAATTCAGTGGTATGGACAGTAGTCCATTTATTCCTCTGAAAGGGAGATAAGCAACTTAAAACTTACTACAATATTTTATGAGCAAAACAAGTCACACATAATATACACTATATTCCAGATAAAGAGTGGAAGAGAGAGATTTTAATAAGAGTATTAAAACTACATTTCATTCCCCCTCTTCATTCCTCATTTCTTTTCAGGAAAAGAAATCTTATCCTGGTACATAAAAATTTCTAGGAATGTTCTGATTCTGTACTTCCTTTGGAAATTTTGATTTCAATGCTGTTGGTATTTTCCCACTGAAGCAATTTGAAGACAACATGTATTTATGCTTACACCACACACTCAGATATGCTGAGAACAAAAAGCAAAAATACTTTCCCTCAAATTTCCAAAAATCCTACAGCAACAATCCCCCTCAACTCCACATCATATAAAACTGAACTACAATAAACTATCTGCATTTGAGGCATACACATTCACTTCTTGGGTGTTCATATGACCCACCCAAAAAGTGTCAATAGATCATATGAGAAGGCAGGGTTGAATATGGTTGCAGCCAAAGAACTAGGAAGTGAGATAAAACTAAGATTTCCTCAAATGGGAACAACTGCTATGCCTCAAGAACCACAGTATTTTCGGGCACAAACTAGTTTTTTAGCAGTATGACATACAACATAGCTGAGCTGAAAATAAATAGAACAGAGATTAAGTCATGGAATCTCAGAGACGTGGAACCAATCAGTAAGGAACAAGTGGGAGTGCTGTTACTGCCTATATCTTTTGTGTTATGTACTCACCACAAATAAATTATTTACAGTCAAATCTTTTTTTAAAAAATGGCCTTGAATATGTCACAATGCGGTGACCTATTTTTGATTTAGTGCTATTGATTTAGTGCTCTTAACAAAGTTGCTGAGAAATAGGATCTGCTCCTATCTGTCAGCATTTCCATCTCTTACAATTAAAAGCAATGAGCAGATAGCCAGATTCCAAACAAAGTTTGTCTTCTCTGAATTGCCTGTGTAAATGCAGAGATTGCTAGTCTTTAAGTCTTATTAACAGTTGTAGTTCAGTGACATCTGGAATGCCAAAGATTGCGTTCTCCTGTTGAGAGAAAGGATCAATGTCATGCAATGTGGAAATTTCCATGAACATTTTCTTCTCCAATGGAAAGAAGTCAAGAATGGCTTATGTCTTCATGGCTTTTTCTTTATATGATGAAAAACAAGGGGATTGGCAAAAAAAGATGACTAGTTGAGAACTTCAGTATTGTATTACCTTTTATAACAATAGAGTAAGCCTCTGATTTTAATGGACTTTACAAAAGGAAGAATATCTGTTTAAGCTGAACGATGTCCATTAAAGTGAAGATTTACCAGTAGGTATAATTGGGGAGAGGTGGCTCATCAAGTAATCTGCCCTCAAGTCATGTAGCACTTTAAAGATGATAGGCAACACCTGGAAACAAATCAGCAACAAATGCAACTCATGCAAAAGAGATGACATTCTCCTTGGACTTACACAAAACCATGTGTATTATGAGTCAATTGAACTCTTCAAGGGCAGCCTAATGTAGAATGCATGACAATAGTTCAAACAGGAGATGGATGACTGTGAGAAGGGCTCATAACAAATAGCAAAGAAGGAAACCATTTTTTTTCATTTCCTTGAATTCCAAGCACATCAGAAGATATGATGTTCTTTTTGTTTTGAAATAACATAGCTACAGCAATTCTAGCCCTTTCTCCCAAAAGAATTTTACATTACTGTTATCCCTGAAATATATCTGACACACACAAAAATATTTAATGTGGATGAAGTGACCCTTGGCATATTGTAGGATATAGAATAAAATAAAATAGAATACTTTATTGGCCAAGTGTGATTGGACACACAAGGAATTTGTCTTGGTGTAAATACTTTAAGTATACATAAAAGAAAAGATACATTTGTTAAGAATCAAGAATCATAACGTACAGCACTTAATGATAGTCATAGGGTACAATCATCAATCAAATCATACTATGATACAGTCAATATAAATCGTAAGGATACAGGCAACAAAGTTACAGTCCTACAATCACAAGTGGGAGGGGATGGGTGATAAGGAGTGATGAGAAGATTAACAGTAATAGTAGTGTGGACTTTGTAATAGTTGAACAGTGTTGAGGGAATTATTTGTTTAGCAAAGTGATGGTGTTCGGGAAAAATCTGTCCTTGTGTCTAGTAGTTTTGATGTGCAGTGCTGTATAGAGTCGTTTTGAGGGAAGGAGTTGAAACAGTTTACGTCAGGGATGTGAGCGGTCTGTAAATATTTTTCACAAATATTTTCACTCTTTTTGACTCCTGCAGTATACAGGCCCTTGATTGAAGGCAGGTGGGTAGTAATTATTTTTTCTGCAGGCCTAATTATCCTCTGAAGTCTGTGTCTGTCCTGTTGGGTTGCAGAACCAAACTAGACAGTTATAGAGGTGCAGGTGATATACAGATGGCAACTATTTTCCAAGTTGCAGTCACCATAGCCCAGTTCTTGAGGACAGGTAAACAAGAAAACATAAACCTTGAGGATTTTTCATGAATGTAGAGCCTCTCATATATTAATGCCAACTGAAGTTCTTCAACATAAGAAAGAAAATAAATTGAAGCATTCGTGCCTGGAGGTCATAGTCAACAAGACAAGGCTAAGCAACTCCATCTGAATTAACCCAGTGAGTTTCTGGCTGGGATGACATTTGAAGAAGAGTTTTCTGAGTTCCTAAAATGTGACCCATTCCAAATTATCTTCCCCTTGTTCCTCCAACTGGAAAGGCTACAAGAGATGGCATTTGTGCCATTGTAAGAGCTCTCCCTTCCTTAATATTCAACTGCATCATGTAAACAGATGATCACATAAACAGAACCTTGACATTAACATGGGAAGAATAGGGTGGGCCTTTTGTTAAAAGGGAAAAGGAGAAACCAAAGAAGGCAACCAAGAAGCATGCCAAGTTTACATTCCTGAGAGGGCAGTCGTTTTCCTGTAGAATTTGTAGGAAGGGGACCAGTGCTTTCTGCCTGATAACACTAATTCTACAAAGAGGAAGTTGGGAAGCAGTATTTATCTTCTGTTTAAACATCAATTATTTTAGTTTATTTGGTTGTTATATTTACTTAACAAGAAACTAAAAATGAGCCTGTATTCCCTGGCTGAGCTCAAAAATATATGCTTTTATATACAGAAAGGGACAGAAGCACATATATCTTATTTTTTTCTATATACATAGAACTTCCCTTTAATGCTTCTCTGGAGAATAATGAAGACAGCTTGTGGAGTACTTTGGTTTCAAGAGAAAAGAAAGAGCACTTGCAATTCTCCACTATATCTAGTAGTTGCCCTTTAAATTTTTGAGCTAAAATAGTATTTTTACACTGATATTTTTTATCATCAGGAAAACTTAAATATTTACTGTGCTATGCCCATTTCATCCAGATACTTTGGGACAATTTTAATCTTGTACAGTTAAACACTTGTATGGCTTAAAATCCAGACACATAATTAGTAACCTATTGGTAGTGATTAGGTGAATAGAGAACTAGTTGCAAGGTCTTCCCTTTGGAATAAATGTACTCATCATCGCTGTGATAGAGAAGAGGGTTTTACATTTTTTATCTTCCTCAAGAAACCAAAACAAAACTCCATTAATAATTCAGGCAGCAGCACAAGTGTAGTCTAAATCTGTTTTTTTTTTCTTCACAAGGATCCAAAAGGAAAGAAAGACAATAGAGATTGGGTTTTTTCCTGCAAAAAATTAAAGTGCCTTTTCCTGACAAGAGTGAAGGCAGTCTAGATAATCAATTTCTTCCCAACAACTACAGATAGCTCTTGTCTTCACAGCTTTTCCTAAAATGGGAAGGTTGGAGATGTGATTATAGTCAGGGGTGGGATTCAAATTTTTTAACAACTAGTTATGTGGGCGTGGCTTAGTTGGTGGCCATGGCTTGGTTGGTGGGCATGGCTTGGTGGTCATGTGACTGGCTGGGCATGGCCAACTCAACATCACTCACATCAAGGCATGCTTCTCCTTGCCTGGCCTCTCATGACTGTGGGGATGCTGCAACAGTTGTAAGTGTGAAAAACAGTCATAAGTCACTTTTTTCAGTGCCATTGTAACTTTGAATGGTCACTCCACACAAGCAAAGTACCAGCAAAGTTCCTGAGATTGGAAGTCTAGTCCTGCCAAGAATGTAATATGGGTCAACGGAGAGGCAGTTTCTGTAAGCAACACCAGAATGTTTCCTTCCTGCCTTCCTTACAGGATTAGGCCAGTAATTTCTTCTAACAACTGGTTCTCCGAACTGTTTAGAATGTTAACAACCGGTTCTAGCGAAGAGGTGCGAACCTGTAGAATCCCACCCCTGATTATAGTGAATTAAGAATGTTGGGTCCAAGAGACACTGTAGTACTATCTCTTTCAAGGGAGAAGATACCCTGTCTCTCAAAGAGGCTAACACCACAATATTCATCCAACCATAGCAACTCCCTGACTGCTTTTGTAATCAGGAGGTGGCCAGGTCCAATGAACAGATGGCCAAACTGAGAGCAGAAAGAATCTCAGCCATTTTATTTGTAGTCATCAGATCAAATTTAGATCATATAACAAGGCCAGGCCCTAAGCACATTAGATGGACTGCCCAGTTAGAATTCAAGACAGAGCTAATCTAAGTGACTTTATCTATCAGGAAGCCAGAATAGTAGCATTATGCTGGCCCTCCCTGACCATTAGAAAACTGAGTCACCCTGAACAGTATCTATGTAATGTTAATGTTGTACTGTAGAATGAGCTATTCTGATAGAATAAACCATACTGTTAACATTACAAGGAGGGTTAGATATATTTATAGATAAAATAATTTCCCTCCTAAATGCTAGGCTGTTTGTGGATTAGTGCACAAATTGTCTTTCATTTTATCTTCACTTCAAACTGACCAAGATGTCACTAAAGAGCTTGTGATTAAAGGAAGTTTTAAGCCTTCACTTGCTTTCAGTGATGATATTGTATAAAGGGGGTTTCATTCAGTCACAAACCCATGAATCATATGTAGGGTATTAAGGACACTATGAGAAGTGGCCTTATATTGCCACAAATTTTGAATCCAGCTGTTTAGGTTTTGGGTTCTCAGAAAATCTGTTTCTATCATTTACTGTATAGTTGCTGTTCACAACAACCACACTTTATGCCTGAGATAATATCTGAAGTGACATCCCTGTTAGCAATCTTATTTCACCCAAAAGAAACTGGAGAAGCAATGAACATTTTTAGATCTCTTCTTTTCTCCCATCATGAGGATTTTCGTAACCATTCTTCACATGGGAGCAATAATCACCTTCTCTAAAATTGTATGATGTTTTATTGTGCAAAGCTCAGAGCCCAATAATTCAAATTATTTTAAGTAGCTATATGCTTAAGCAGTACTTTTTCTGCATCTTATTTGTGTGTGTGTGTGTGTGTGTGTGTGTTATCTCCTGAGCTTTGCCAAGTCTCAGCCTGTGTTTGTAATCTTTTTTTCAAAAAAATAATTATAAATAATGATTTGACAGAACAATTTTTACCTGCCGGGCTTTATCAAATGGTTTATATATTTTTTTTCAAGCCCTCTAACATCACCGAAATGTACAACTGCTTTCAATATTCCAAATATAATATGTTATGTTGCTTGATATTATTGCCTCTGCTATGCAGATTTTTTCGAGGCTTAATTTTAAGAAACTATAACTGACAGTCCTTGGCCCAAATCTGTTCTCTTAGAGGTACCATCTACAATTGCCAGTTTTGGTTGAAAAATAAAGGATGGAAGGGTAGCAGTTAAATTTACATGATTGCCAGCTTTGAAACTGCTAAGGCCCCTGTCACACTGCACCAATGGATGGAAAGAGGATGTAAAACGGAGAAAAACACTTGCCATCCGTTGGTTAACCGATGTTCGTTTTGTACTCACTGCATACGTTTTGCTTCCTCTCTATCCGTCCAAGCATCCATCTATTGACGTTTCATCGCTCAGAGGGTTTTGAGCTGCTCAAAACTTTTGCACGGAAAATGTATCCAATTCGTCGTTCTGCATCCGCTAGGCATCCGCAAGCATCCGTTCTGGCATCCGTTACGCATCCGCTATATCCGCTAGGCATCCGCTACGCATCCACGCAACTCGATCCGCTCCAGCGGTAAACGGACGCAGGGAGGAAGCAGAACGGACATGGAATGGATGCATAACGGATGCACAACGGATGAAAGTGGATGCAGCTCGCAAAGAAAAGCATTAAAATGGAAAAAACATCCGTAGAGGGGACCTATCTCGGATATTAAGGATGTCTAGAGGATGCCTAGAAGGTGCAAAAGGACACATAGGGGAAAACCTATACTGCTATAAATAAGGGGGAGCAACTCACCTGGATCTCATTTCAGACCAAGCAGCCCTGCTGTGCAGACCTCTGCAGGCTTCATTGACTCTTACCTCTTCCACAGCATCTAGTCATGTCCACCATGGATCGTAACAAAGTCTTTTGGCAGCCACCATCATTCTGCAACAGTGCCGAAGCCATCTACAGGCTCTCTGAACTCTACTACGGGAAGAAAAGGAGGTGGCCAAGAAGGTCTGGGTCCGAAGATGGATCGGGAGAAAGAGCAGAGTACGGACTGTACAACAAGCTGATGGTGGAGCTCAGGAACAAAGACACTCGTGCATTCCAGAATTAATGAGGATGCCTCCAGCCATGTTTGAAGAAGTGTGGAGTGGCTAAAACCCAGGTTGACCAAGCAGAGCACCAAATTCCACCCCAGCCTGGACCCTGGCCTCAAGGTGGCACTACTCTGCGACACCTGGCCTCAGGACCACCTAAGGAGCATGCAGTATGGCTGGAGGTGCACACACAACAACCATCAGCATTTGTGGCAGGGAAGTGGTGCAAAGCCATCATCGAAGAATACATGGAGGAGCTCCTACAGTGCCCCACCACTGAAGAAGGCTGGAAAAAGTTGCAGAGCAGTGAATATCAGCAGGTGGAACTTCCCACACACCGTTGGAGCCATAGATGGGAAGCATGTGGCCTGCAAAGCTCCAGCCAAGTCAGGGTCCACTTATCACAACTTATAAGGGCTTCTTCAGCATCATCCTCTTCGCCATGGTCGATGCCTAACTACAAAGTTCTATGTACATCGATGCTTCAGGCAAACGGGTCAGCTTTCAGCTGCCCAGGTAATACAACCCAGTGACCTCAAGGAGGGGCTGGAACGCAACCTCATCATGGGCTTCCCAGATCCAGACCCTGCCCAACGACACGCAAGATGTGGCCCTAAACTTCATCATGGGGGATGTGCCTTCTCCCTCAGAACCTACCTCAATGAAGCCCACACTTCCAGATGCCTCACCTGTGAAGAGAGGATCTTCACTACAGGCTGTCCAGGGCAAAGGCGGGTGGTGGAGAAACGCCTTTGGCATCCCTGGCCAACAGGTTCCAGGACTTCTCACCACCATGGCAGCATCGCCCAGAGACCGTGAGGAGGATCGTGGAAGCTTGCTGTATCCTGCACAATCTCATGCGCACCTGCTACCCAGTGTTGCAGTAAACAGGCCTCGTGGACCTCCAACAGGCAATGGGGACATGAAGCCTGGGGAATGGAGGCAAGGGCGAAACCTTGATAGACACTGAGGATGTGCAACAGGCCCCCAACAGAGCCTCAACGTGAAGGGAAGAAGCAGCGCAACCTCCTGAAACACTGGGCAACTCCCCAGCTGGAGCGGTGGAGTGGCAAGACAGGATGATAGATGTTTTAATGGATGCTTCCTTCAGCCTGTCTCATCACACGGATGAGGTTGGGCCATGTATGTTGGGTGGGCCCTACAATGAACAGGGCATTTATAAAGAGTTGTGTTTATGTTGACATGTGTGGATCAATGATTAAATTGTTATTGATAATAAAGGGCCATAGGTGGGGCATCTGGGAGGGTGGACCATACAGTCCCACTATGTTTGGCACTGGAGGTTTATCTATTTCCCACAGCTATTACCCATTCCAAAGGGTATCCTCCCACCCCACTGCTATCCTTACCCTATCCCACAAACAATGCAAAGGCTTAAACCAATTTTAAAAGTTTCCAACCAAGACTATATTAAAAAACAGAAAATGAGCAAGTGTGTGTGAAAAGTTTCCAACCAAGACTATATTAAAAAAAAGAAATGAGGCAAGTGTGTGAATCAAAGATAGACTTTATTAACAACAAGCCTATAAAAGCAAAAATGACCCAAGTCAAGTTGTCCAAATAAAGTCCACAGGGTAGCCAGCCAGCCAGTCTCTGGCACTCCTCTTGGTCGCTCAGTCTCAGGGGTGAAGGGTCCCGGTGCTTGTGGAGGTGGCTTGGTGGCTGGAATGCTTGTTCTGAAGGCGCCATCGGGGTCAGCATCAGCAGAGTTAGCACCAGCAAGAAGCACCACTGACCAGAAGCAGCATCAATCAGCTCCTCCAGAAGCAGAAGCAGCAAGCAGCAGAAGCTCCAGCCCAGAAGAGCGAGCCCGTGTACAGAAGCCCCAGCAGAAGCAGAGTGAGGGCCAGGGGGCGGGATGGATAGCCCTGTCCCTCTTTGCCAGGGCTGGCAGCAGATGGCTTGAGGCCATCTGTTCTTCCCCATGGTGTGTGGGGTTGCTGGCTGGCAGGAACGACCTGGGCACAAGGCTTGCAGGAAGGCTGGCACCAAGGCTTGCCAGGAAAAGCCGACTAGGCAACAAGAGCTGGCAGGCAGGCAGACAGCAAGGCTGGAGAGGAAGGCTGGCAGGCAGGTAGCCACCAAGGCTGGCAGGCAGGCAGGAACCAAGGCTGGCAGGCAGGCAGGCACCAGGGGCATGCAGAAGGCAGGCACCAAGGCTTAAGGACAGGGCGGCACATGTGCGGCAGACCAAGGTGAGGCAGGCATGGCACCAGAGGCTGGCAGGCAGAGAACCAAGGCTTGTGCAGGCAGGGCAGGGCATCTGAGCTGGCAGGCATGCAGCACCAGGCAGGCACCAAGCTGGCAGGCATGACTGGCTTGCAGGAGGCGTGGAAGTCAGGTGGACGCAAGGCTGGTCAGGTCAGGCACAGCAGCAGCAGGAGGCTGGCAGCAGGAGGCTGGCCAGCAAGGCTGGTCAGACAGGCATGTCAGGCAGGGCAGGGCAGAGGCAGTCCAATTCCTTCTGGCAGCAGGTCTTTCTCTGAATGTGACCTGCTTCCGAGTTTGTTTCCCTTGTATATCTGCGGGGCTGACGCAATGCATCCTCCCGCATGTGCAATTAACCGCTCGGCTCTGCTAGCTTCCGCTGTGCATCCGCTAGGCTTCCGCTGTGCATCCGCTTCGATCCGCTCATGCATCCGCTCTTTCCCGTTCCGCACCGCTTTGCTGCCATCGCTACTCATCCGCTTGCCATCCGCTAGGCTCCGGTTCCGCATCCACTTTCCATCCAGCTCTGCGTCCTTCCCGCGTCCGTTCCTTTCCGTGTTATCCGCTTTCTGGTTAGCAATATTTTTGCCCCTTTTGAGAGTGGATAACAATGGATGATGGAACATTTTTCTCATCCATTGTGTCCTTTTTACTAACGTTTTGCATCCGTTGGGCAGTGTGACAGGGTCTTAAAAGCTTGATTTACCTTCCATTTTCATATGTCTTTTAGAAAACTTATTTGCCAGCAGACGTAGATGGGATTGGCAAAAAAGTCGCACATTTATTTCTAAGGTGTAAGTCTATTCAGAATAAGTCCTACCAGTAGGCAGAATGAGCCAGTTGCAATAGAAGCATGCAGGAGTCAAGTGATAAAATTGTATGGAAGGAGAGAGCTGTACTTATATTGTAGTTGATGACTATGCTGTCCACAAATATACTTTCCAATCCTCTGTATGACTGAGAAATCTTATTTGTTGTGAGTGTTGCATAAATATTTAGCTGGATCTGAACAAGGCATAGGTAGATACTTACCTTTTTGCCCAAGGGTTTTCAACCAACCATATAATATTGCTATTTTTAAATCAGTGTTCTATTTGATTGAACTCATCCCCTTTTATATCATTATAAGGAGGCAAAAGCCATTTAAAATATGTTCAACTTAGTTTGGAAGGTCAGTTAAGAATGGCAAACACCTCGGGCACTTCACTTGTGCTCTTTACAGAATATATTCTCAGTGATTTAATTTTTAAAATACTGTGTCAAGCTTTTCCTCACCACATCTTGAAAATTAATTTATAATTTGGGGATCTATCCATCCTCTAACCAAAATTTACTAAACTCAACAAATGTCTAGAATATAGCTCTCCTACAGAAGAGCTCCCTTTATTCTCATCCTACCAACAATCACACACATAAATGCTATGAGCTCCAGATTAAAGATAATAACATGAAAAAATTACAAAAAAATTTCAGGAATGATGATTATGATTTCATTTAAATTTATGCTGTTTGCCCTCTCTCATGGACCATGATGGTTTTTAACTTGAGAAACTGGAGTGGATATGAAAACCATGTGTATTAACAGTAATATTCCAGAGAAAATTGGTACTCCGTACAGTTGTTTTAAGGGAAAAAATTCTTGTGAAATTCAATAATATAGGTAGTCCTTGACTTACAACCATTCCCATGTAAAAAATCAAGCAAAGAATTTATCAGAAGGAATTGATACAGTTCTGTCTGAGTGACACACTTATTCAATCATTTCCCCCCAAATACTTCTGTATGAAAAACATTTTTATAAAGTAGAAATCTATTAGATAGAAAAACAAGCAGTCTTATGGGTAATGCTAAAAACTCATTTAGTATAACATGCCTTTGAAAACACAGATTTCAATTTATGTCAACAGTTCATTATGGCACAACATATTTGATACGTTGTTCTATAAATAATATAAATAACAGTTCTTACATAACAGTCAGTTCTATTTACCCATGGAAAGACTTTTCATTGCAAAAATCTCTTTAAGTCTCTCCTTCAATAGCAGAAATTTGTTGGGGGAGGAAATACTTTTGAACTAACTGTTTCTTCCTTTTGAGGATACTCTGGGGAGCACAGCTGAGAGATTTTTTTTCCCTTTTTTAGCCTAGGATAGTATGGTGGGAACAAAATAATTTTGGTAACTTAATCCATCACTATTTTGTGAGTTTGGGTTTTTACCAACATGCACACTGAGCCAAAGAAAAGGAAAGAATAATAACGTAATTAAGGGAATCCTTGATTTTCGACCAGAACTGAGCCCAACTTTGGTGGTGGTGAGACATTTGTTAAGTGAGTTTTATCCCCATTTTACAACCTTTCTTCCCACAGTTGTTAAGTGAATCACTGCAATTGATCAGTTAGTAACCCAGTTGTTGAATGAATCAGGCTACCCCATTGACTTGGCTTGTTGGAAGATTGTGAAAATGTGATTGCATCACCCTGGAATACTGCAATGGTCATAAGTATGAACCACTTGTCAAGCACCTGCATTTTGATCATATGATCATGGGATGTTGCAAAGGTTGTAACTGAAAAACTTTTTTGTGACTTTGGTCATTAAATGAACTGTTGTAAGTCAAGGACTACCTGCAGTGTTTCACTGTAACAAGATTTTTGGTTTCTTACTGTTTTCTTAGGTGAATGGAGCACTTGGGCAAAACGAATCTATTGCATGCAAAAAAAAAAAAGATATCTTAAATACCTTCTGTTTTGAATTTTCAAATTGGCATCCATATGTAGTCTTATTTAAGAATTGGCATTCTTTATTAGAAATGTTTTAAAATTTTACAATACAAAAGTTAAATTCGTTTGACAAAAGGAAATCTAGAATGCTTTCACATCTCCATATGAAGTAAAGGGTATTTTCAAAGTCAAGATCCATCCAATGCAGCTTGTGTTTAAGTCAAGATTCTCCCTTAACTTCAAAGTGATTCACTTTCTTATATATTTATTTCTCTGTCTGCCTGTCTGTTTATTTCTGTCTAATTTCTTTACCTTTCTTCTGAAGAACCCTGATGAGGTCTTTATCAAGGAGCCTCTTAAGAGTGTTAGGAGTTTATCTTGATAACTGATCATTAATCAAGATGAATCCCCATTCATTTCAGTCTTGATTTGCATCCAATTATATGAAGGAGACAGCTTTAGTCACCTAGATGGATCTGTGGTGGGAACTAGACAAGGAGAATGTAATTCTGTTAGTTTGGCTGGATTTCTTAGTGCTTAACCAATTGTATTCTACTAGTTCAGCCTTCTGAAAAGAAACTGAATAATATTTTGCTGCATTTCCCCAAAGACAGTTTTAGAAGGTCATGTTGAATAGATTCTATTTGACACATTGACCACTTCTATATAGTATCCCACAAGGTACTAGTATGCTTCCATGTGACAGAATATAAGTATGAAACTTGGGAAAGTTTGTATGGTCTGTTTTAAGTATTTTTTCCATTAAAAATTGAGATAAAATCAGCCTAGTTCAAAATTCCTGGACACTATAGTTTATGTAAGGCCATCTCCACTAACTTGATGTTTTTGAAATGTGGTAGGTTTCAATTGCTGTCATCTCCAGCCACAGTGACCTTTGATATCCTCCTAGAGCAAGAGTCTTCAAACTTGGCAAGTTTAAGACTTGTGGACTTCAACTTTCAGAATTCCTGAGCTAACATGACTGGGGGAGGAATTCTGGGAGTTGAAGTCCACAAGTCTTAAAGCTGTCAAGTTTGAAGACCCGTGTCCTAAAGAGTGACTAACTAGAAAATATGATCTGAGATAAATTTGCTCATGAAACCCAGTTAGTCCGTATGGCTGTTGTTGTTGTTTCATCAC
The DNA here is from genome assembly GCA_004320025.1 of Laticauda laticaudata. Taxonomy (NCBI): domain Eukaryota; kingdom Metazoa; phylum Chordata; class Lepidosauria; order Squamata; family Elapidae; genus Laticauda; species Laticauda laticaudata. Next base: position 14,678 of record BHFT01029105.1, on the reverse strand, counting down.
TTGTATTTATTTTATTTACAAGATACATTCAATTGACATTTATCTGAAAATACCTGAATAAGCACTGAACCAGCAGTGGTATGTCTGATAAGTTGAATTAAATCTTACAACTGGGTTGAATGTAAACTCAGCAATAATGTCTATAAATAAATATAGTCTCTGAAGACCTGTCTAATCTTACTTTTTAAGCATTCAATCTTCGAATTTGATCAGACTGTAGTTTAAAAATCTCATACCATTATTCCATAGCGTGTGTCATTTTTCAAATAAAAGATAAGCTGTTTTACTTCAAAGGATTCCGGGTTTTTTGTTTTTCTGGCATAGAAGAAAATTAACTTACACCTCACTGCCTCTACTCATTTCTTTTATTTTATTTGCTTTGTAATTACAGCAAGACAGCTTATGGTCAGATACCTTTTTAGCTAATAAAATGGCAAAATGCCTTTTAAAGATAAAGTTATCATTGGATAAATTAATCTTATCCTTATTTAAGCCCACTAAAGTTTCAATGGAGGAATAGACTACCAAAAACATATCAAATAATATATTCTATAAAAGACAGAAAGAAGAAATAAAAACATTATGGCACCTGCATAGAAGTTACCCCAACCACTTCAGGTGAATGATAGACTATTGTTTGTTATCATTTTAAATTGTTCAGTGAAGAGAATTTTCTGCTGCTTATTTAAGCCTGTCTCTTTTGAGTTCCAAATTCCAAATGTTTGAAAAAGTTTTTACTTTCTTCTAAGCTACCAGCTTAATGTGCTTTTGTGGATACAGATGTAAAGACTGGTATTTGTCAACAATATACAGCACCACATTCAGGGAAATAATATACCAATGAAATGTGATAAAATTGAAACATTTTGGACAAGGTGTTTTTGACAGATGAAACAAAATTTGAACTGTTTGATCACAACTACACAAGATAACATTCAGAGAGAAAAAGGTGAAATTAAAAAAAAGTGTCTTGCTAATTGTGAAGCATGAAGATGGTTCTGTTGTATTTTGGGGTTGCCTGGCAGCCAGTGGCAGAGAAAATATTGTGTGAAAGGAAGGAAAGAATATCAGTTTATCCTTGAAGTTGATGTCCTAATCCAGTGAAGAAATTAAAATTGAAAACTATTTCAACCTTAAAATAGTTGCAGGAAAAGAAAAAAAATGTTTTGGAATGGCCTTCACAGCCCTAGATTTGAATGTCACTGAGACCTCAAATATGCAATGGATGCAAAGAGATCTAAGAATATTTCTGAGCTAGAAGAATTCTGCAAGGAAGGTTTGGGGAGGGGGGCAATGATAAGCAAGGATAGAAAAATTCCTTTTTAAAAAAAGTTTTATTGTTTTTAAGACAAATATAAACAAACATAGCATAAAAACATCAAAGCATCTTCCATATTTGTGCATACAGCGTGTCGATTGGTTTACAAATTGTTTTGTGCTTTCACTTCGTAGTCTTCAATTACAATTACATTGCATATGTTCTCATATTGTCAATCAAATATTCCTAAATATAACACTTAGATATCATTGTTAATACAATCATTTGACTATTACTATTACTTCATGTCATGTTTTACAGAAGATAAGTCCAATATTTTTACTTTATTTCTATGACAGTTTCAATATTATTCATCTCAAATCTATTCCTAATAATCATTTTGTAGACATAATTAAAGAATCATCTTTATGTATTCATTATGTTTACAAATCTGCATATTTCATGTACCATGTTTTATTGGTCTAACCATTGATAGAAAAATAGATCCCCCAATTTTATAATATGTTTATCTTCTTGTTCTCTGATTTCAATATATCAGTCTACTCATTTCAGCACATTCCAATATTTTCTATAGCTCCTCCTGTGTTGGTATTGTTTCCTCATTTTTTCAGTTTTTCACAAATACAGATCTTAGCCACTGTTATCACATTTACAATCAAAATTTCACTTCTTTATTATAATATTTCAGGTAAAATTCCCAATAAACATATCTCTGGTTTCAAAGTCCTATATGCTCTTTTTTGTCATTTTTTCCCACCCCATTGTGCAGATTTTAGTCCAATATTTTTGGCATCCGTGCACAAGTCCCACCACATATGGTAAGTATGGCAGCGCAGGTATCCTGATGACATTTCCCAACATTTTTTCAGATTTTGTTCTTGGAACATTCCGCTGCGTATTCTTGTTGGGGGGAAATGCTACCTGTAGAACATGCTTATACAAATTTTTGTTGTATATGCTGTTGGACATCTGTCATTTTATAATTTGAGACCACAATTTTTGCCATTTCTCTAGATCAATCCCATATCCAAAATTCTTCCCCCAAGCAATCATTGTTTCTTTGACTCGTTCTTAGGATAGAAAAATTCTTATTGTGCTACAGGAAATGTTTAAAGGTTTTACAACATACTGAAAGGTTATTCATAATTTGATATCTGTTATATTCATGATTTTATTTAAATTATGTAAAGAACTGTAAATAAATAGAAAGTATACATTCAAATTTACAAAAATCTATTTATCTTTATACCATGTAAAAACTGTGCTAGCATCTGTTTTCTTAGGGTCTCCTTGAAATGCACAATTTGATAAAAATGTGCTATATTTTTGCAATTAATAGACTGTCTGGGTGTTCCTTTTGAATAGATTTCATGAAGCTTTTAGCTCATTAAATTCTGACTCCAAAGTGTTAAAAAAAAACTCAATTTTTAAAATGAAATTAGATGTATCAAACACAACCCTGATGCAGCCATTTGAGATTGACACCCCTGATCATATCAAATATTTATGTGACATCTGCAATAGTGATAAATGCACTTTGCTTGTAGAAAAGATGAAAAAAATCACACTTTTCTTTGGGAGGATTTAAAAATACTATGAAGTAAGAAATAGTTTGAGAGTACTCCACATTCTCTATTTAAAACTTGTATCTCTCTATTAGAATATGGCAAAGGTTTCTCTTCACAGTGAATACATTAATTCTTCCCTTTATTTATTGCTAAGAACTTCCTGATTGTTTCTTATTCAAGGGACCTGAAACTGGACAACATTCTTTTGGATGCAGAAGGCCATTGCAAACTAGCTGACTTTGGAATGTGCAAGGAAGGAATTTTGAATGGAGTAACAACTACTACCTTTTGTGGAACACCTGATTACATAGCTCCAGAGGTATAATAGTATGCATTGAAGTGTATAGAACTCTATTTTATGATGCTAGTTTAATTATACCTCCATGAAAAACTGAAACTGAATTTTTTTTTATGCAATCCTATTTGGGATTGAATATGATGATGATTGTAGTACAGCACAATAGGAACTTGTTAAAAAAAAAGGATTAATGTGTACTTCCCATACAAATTTCCCAGTACCATTCAGAAAACAATTCTATCTTGTGAAACACATAAAACACAGGAAAAACTCTGTTGGAGCAGAATGAAGGCCTATCTCTTCTAGTATTTTTTCCTGTTACAGCCAACAACAGTAAAGTTTACAACCATGATAGGAGTTTGATAGCAGACTTCTGCCTCTGAAGACAGGAATAGCCCATAAGGATCACTGACTTTTCAATCTTTTTTTTCACATGAACTTGCTAGCTTCCTTTGGAGTAGAATTAGGTGATGTCCATCATCAGATTTAATCATATCATCTGACTGGCAATTCTGTAAGTTAACAGTGAAGAAGTGAAGAACTGCTTTTTCTTTTCTTGTGTAAATCTACTTTCATTCAGCTTCATTGATATACAACTAGGTTTAGTGTATTATGAGTATACTGGATGGGGAGAATAACATTCTCACTGATAAACAATGGGCAGACATTGTGTCACACTGAAACTTTTTCAAAGAATTTACAGGTTTTAATTTAAGGTCCCAGTGAGTTTCATTAAAACTGGCTTTAAAAAATAATTTCATAAAACCATGGAAAAACAGAGTTGGAAAGGACCTTGGAGGTCTTTTAGCCAATCCCCTAGTTGAGCAGGACCCTATACCATTCCAAGAAAATGTTTGTTCAATCTTTTCTTCTATCACCTCCAGTGATAGAACACCCACAACTTCTGGTTGCAAGCGGTTCCATTAATTAGTTGTTCTGATTGTCAGGAAATTTCTTAATTCTAGGTAAGATCTCCCTTTAATATCTTCCACCTGTTATTTCTTAACCTGCCATCAGGTTTTTTGGAGAATAGATTGACCCCCCCCTTTCTCTATGACAGCCCCTCAAGTATTGGAAGACAACTATCATGTCACCCCTGGTTCTTCTCTTCACTAGACTAGGCATACCTAGTTCCCACAACTGTTCTTCATATAGTTTGGCCTCCAGACCTCGAATCATCTTTGTTGCTCTTCTCTGCATTCTTTTTTCTTCAAATAGCAGGCAATATGAATTGTCCACGTTGTGCATTTTTATTCATTGATTTCTCTCTTTTTCTTGATTTCTCCTAACAGATCCTCCAGGAATTAGAATATGGTCCTTCCGTGGACTGGTGGGCCCTGGGGGTTCTCATGTATGAGATGATGGCTGGACAACCTCCCTTTGAAGCTGATAATGAAGATGACCTCTTTGAGTCTATCCTACATGATGATGTACTATATCCAGTATGGCTGAGCAAAGAAGCTGTCAGCATTTTGAAATCTGTAAGATTATCTATTTTTATTTTTAACTTTTAGTTTTTCCTAGAACATTTGAGAAACAGCCACCCCTGGGAGTTCAAGTATAGTTCAGAGTGCCATTGTCTGTATACAAGGGTCTGGGATGAATTAAACTTCTTGTGGGAAAGAGACAAAATGTTTGTGTTCTTTGTTTCTGTATATCTGTATACATGTCTGTACTTGAGAGAATCATGTTTCAGGAAGAACCAAAAACACAAGCAAACTGGAGTGCCTCATAAAGCTGAATATTCAGATTGTATGTTTGGCTAAAATGAAGACAGAATTATGCAACTGTGGATGCAAGTCCCACACAGATGGGCCCCAATCCAAAAGATATTTAACAAAATGACATGCTGATCTGTCATCATGATGATTTAAAAGTCAGCTGCTTTTTCTGGCAGATGATCCTGTGTCACCACTGCTTCTGGGTAAATGTCAATTATAATTTATTGATTTGCATTCAAAGAATGTTCTTGATCTTGAAGAATTTTTTTGAAAAAGGTAGCAAAATAAGGGTGAAGATAGTTTCAATACATTTCATATCTTTATTTTAAGATGAGTGGGTTCTACAAGGGATTTATGTTTAATGGATCAGTTCCTAACCAAAAGTTAATTCCCAGTTAATGCCCTGAAACAGGTAATACTGCACTTTGCTCAAAATAAAATATTGTAACATCCATAAATATACATTTAATTGTCCTCATGCTGTTCCTTACACTGACAAAACAACTCTGCCTGTTGTTTTGGCAGTGGAAAAGAACACTGCCAAAGGGTGGAAGATTAGCAAGCTAGTGAGAACTGTTTAGTAAAAATAAATTATGAGGGCAAATCTCTCCAAAGTACTGTAGCTAAAAAAAGGCTGTATGTGGAATGGGAACTCAGTACAGGGATGGGAATATAACCACATCAGTTTCCTGAGAGTTTGGACTTTGAACATTTATAATCTGATAGTCCACATCCAGTTATGTTTTATTGGTTTTTTAAACTAAAAACAGTTTTGAATATGTAGTCAGTTGCATTGGAAAATCTAAAACCTTGCTGCAAACCTAATGTTTCTACCTGAATATAAAGCCAAGACAGTTCCTATTTAGAATCCAACAAAAGTCAGACAATCCATTCATTATCACAGAGATATTTTGTACAACGGTTTCGCTAGTAAATACCAGTAAAATTATGCCCATGGTATAGAGTACAATCAGCCTAGAGAATCTTGGAGGAACTTATTGGGAGGTGAAGAATATGTGGAATAGAATTTGAAATAGCCTTTGTTTCCTTAATTGCATGATAGCTAAGATCACCCCTCATTGTTAGTTACTTAAATTTTGAAATAAGCCCTTCATGGTGAAGTTCACTGACACATTGAGGAGAAAGAAATTAACATGCTAGTTTCATCCACTTCATTCTGTTCTCTATATGCAGATAGTGAATTCCTAGAAGGTTGAACCTTTGCTAACTATAGAAGGTCTCTAGGAGAGGGAAGACTCTGGGGAATTGGGATCCTCAATGGTATGGAGATCTATTGATAGGGGAAGGTCTCCTCTGTAGACATTTTTGGAAGTGAGAAGAAGGCTCATCCATAAAGTCATTTGAACACATATTGATTGTTACCGCATTTCTTACTGTGAAGAGAAATAATGTGAGGGCTTTTCCCACCCACCCTACAAACAGCATCTTATGACAACAGAAAGAAAACTTCTCTGGGGTAAGCTTTAGCCTTAGATTAATGTTTGAAACCTGGGCTGTTCATCTTGTTCTTTAGCAATATGAATTAACCGAAGAGCAGGAAAAACAGAGGAAATGGAGGGGCGTCTATGTACTTGACTGCCGAATATTAACAAGGGATTAGCTTTGGAACACTTTGTTTCCTTACATTGTACTATTAGATGGGGACTTTGTTCTTCAGGCACTTTAAATTGGAATCCTGTTAAGATTTTTAAAAGTACTTTGAGTAGCTTTGGCAGAATGATTTTTGGTTTCTACTCAATTTTATTTATTTTATTGCACTATTATGTGGCAATTTATTTACAGTTTACAAACAAAAAATATCCAGACTTGGAAACTGAAAATATTTTGAAACTTGGGGAGGGTGGCAGGAACAACAGTGGAAAATCTGGGGTTTAATTTCTCTGAACTGATCTTCAGTGCTGGATGATGGAGAATATATTAATTTCTGAGGTTTTGTGAAAGATACCACTCTGAATTTTTAGAATGTTTACACATCTTATGACTTTGTGGCATTCAAAAACCCTTTTCCTTTTTAAAAACTTAATATTAGTTCTCTTGAAAATAAGACAAAATGAGAAGTAAAGGAGCCTAAGTTTGGCAGTGGAAAACATACTTTGCATTCCAAAAAAATGTAGGCTCAGTTGTCATCCACTCTGATTAAAAGAAATCTGAAATACAGGTTTTATGAGAGGTCTTGGCAAATGAGATGCATAAGCTGCCCTGTCACCTTTCTTGCAGCATTCAAAGACCACTAAGATGGTACCAATGAAATTTGCTGGCAAACAACCAAACATTAGTATAATTTCCCATCAATTATTGGTAGGAATTTTTATTTTTTTTTAATTAAGAGCATTAAAGCCTGGATTGGTTTAACTCATCAAGAGAGTAGGAGGGGAACAAAAAGCCTTTCAGAAATGGGAAGAAAGACTGGGAATTTTATCCAGCAATATTATTGCACCAAGAACCTTAGCTCATCTATTCTTTTAAAAAAAGTTCAGTCCTCTCTCAAAAAGCATCCACATCAGTTCATATACTTGTGGTGTAAATAATGAGTTGGCAATCATTGTAATAATGAAAAATATTTTGAGATTTTTGCTCTTATCACTGAATACTTAAGAAGAAATGGATCTTCCTAGATCCCTCAACAATATGCTCTATATTATTTGTAGCTGTTTTCCAGATTTTGTCTGGAATATTTTTCATATTCATGAAAAACAACTATCTGATGTGATGAATAGCAGAGAGGTGCTGCTCTTGTGCAGGGGCTGTTTCGATGTAATATCATTTTCTTGAAGATATTTTTAATGTAAATAATTATTTGCCAGATCTCATGGAAACAGACAAGGATTTCGATTACCTCTTTAATATACAGTATAGTTAGTGGATGGATCTGTTTGACATTTTAATATTTAAAAGGCACAATTCACAAAGAATAAAATTCTTTGATGAGGTATTTCTTCCATGCTCCAGCACTTTATATTCCCAAGTCACATTTGAATAAGAAGTGCTAGATGTAAGCATAGCATATTCTATCAGCCATATCACACATTAAAAAAAATAATAATTTCAGTGTCCTGGCTGTTCCATGTTTTTTTTTAATTGCTCTATTTCAAGGGCATGATGAATACTAACCAAGCTTGTAGTTAAGGTTCATTCTTCTAAGCCAGGGTGTCAAACTCATGTCATCACAGTGACATCATGTGACATATCAGGACTTTTCCCCCTTTGCTAAACCAGGAATGGGTGTGGCCAATGCATGATGCATCTGGCCCGCAGCCCAGGAATTTGACAGCCCTTCTCTAAGGATTCTCCTATTCAATCCTGCTTCCCTTCTGTTGATGTTACTAAAATAGCAGCTTTTTGGTTTCAATCCTGTTAGGGCCAAACACATTTTGTGCTGATTAAAATGTATTTGTGTTAATTGAAAAATAGCCTGGTGTTTTTTGTTTTTTTTTGCCTTTACAACACCTGTTAATGTTTTTTGGTTCTACTGTGGTTTCTGTTTTTGAGTCTTCATATCTATCTTCTTGAACCAACAATTTCATCTATACTATTTGTTATACCCAGATGTACTGTATTTCTGCCCCAGTTATAAATGACATAGTATACTCTTTTGTGAGTAGCTCAGCTTGGATTTCACCATCTCACCATCTTGATTAAAAGAAAATACAAGAGGTTGCTTTGTTTCAGACGGTCCTCTTCTACCTTTCTCTATTCCTTCGCTATAGATCTGTCAATTGTTTACATTCTCAATGATCAAACAATATGCTCTCTATGTACCCATTAATAAAGAGTAGTAAAATGGTGACATTGAGTTTTGGAATATTTAGTGAATTTGTCAATTCTTGTCTATGAAAATTGCACAGCATTTGGATCATAGTCTAGATTATTATATTAGCCAAATGTACTCTTTTTTCTGACTCATTCGTATATTAAAATTTTACCCCTTGTATATAAATTTGAATGCAATAAAAAGCATAGTAAAACATAACATTGAATTAAGTACATATTAACCTGATTTAAGAGTTGCTGTGGTTTATTACTGTATAATGTTTCGAAATGGTCTACCTCAGATCAATAAAGACGACTGCAGTTACCAAAGAATAATAACAGAAAGTTCAAAACTCTACTGAGTTAGGAAAGGCATAAGAAAGACTAATGCAAATAGAATATTTTGCAAGGTGTTTCTGCTTTTCCCAGAGTTTGTCTTGCTATATCTTGCCACTTTATATAATTTTTCCAGTAACTGAAATTGGTTATTTGTTTTCCATGCAGTTCATGACAAAAAACCCAAACAAACGCCTGGGCTGTGTGGCATCTCAGAACGGTGAAGATGCCATTAAACAGCATCCATTCTTCAAAGAAATTGACTGGGTTCTTCTGGAACAAAGGAAAATTAAGCCACCCTTCAAACCTCGGATTGTAAGTATTGAGTTGGGCAAGAGAACTTTCATAACATACTATAAAAACTGTCTGATTACCTTTATGATAGTAAGGTTGCAGAAGTGCAATAGAACTGTTAACATGGTCAAATTTTGTGGAAATGATCAAGAATTTATACTATCCTGTTTTTGAAAATAAATCATTGTCATTATCATCTGATAACCTTTATATCTAAAACCATTAATTTTGTGTTACCATGTTTTCTTGCTGCCACTTATTGTCACTGAAAACACCGCTAAGATAACCATGGTTCACATATTAATCTAAATATGTGAAGGTACCCTCACTATCCAAAACTCATATTGGAATAGGTATTCTTTCATGTAATATATTAATATTTGCATCAATTGGGAAATCATATTTATGACTGTCATATATTGTTTTGCTTAGATGCTAGATATTTCACTCTTGTTTCGGATTGACTGAGATTGTTGACTAACACTGCTAGTAACTCTGAATTCTTATTGTTGTATGTTGTTTATTTTTATTATTATAATTGGGCTTTTATTTTTTGTAAGCCACTCAGAGTTGCTGTTTGTGAATGGGCAGACATATGTATTTTCTAAATAAATAAATTCTAATTCTATGAAAACTCAAGAAATTCAGTTTGGTGTAGTGATTAAAGCAGTGGCGTAGAAACCAGGAGGATGCGAGTTCCAGTCCTGCCTTAGGCATGAAAGCAGACTGGGTTACTTTAGTCCAGTAACACTCTCTCAGCCCAATTCACTCACCGCATAGAATTTGTTGTTTTGGGGAAAACAGAAGGTGGAGGAAGTATTAGTATGTTCAACACCCTGAGTTATTTATAAAGCAATAAATATGGGTTGATTTTTTTAAAAAAATCCCCTTGCTAATTTTTCCTTAGTCCTGATTCACTGGAGACTTGGCAAATGCTATAATGAAATCCAGTTTATGGTCTCTTTTCTTATTCAAGATCCTAATATTGTTAATATATAGTGCTGAAAAAATGTATTTTCTTTATTCAAAAGAGTATATTTCCAAGTGATAAAAGTTCATCAGCAAATATCCAATATCATTTTCCTAAAGAAGATCCCCATTTATACTGTGTCTATGTAAGATCATCAGATAAGAAGTTACTTTCGTGGCTGAGTTAGCCATTCAGAATATTTCTCATAAAGAGCTCTTTTTCACAGTACTTAATGTCAATCTATGCATATCTGAAAGAGTTCTCTAACAAATTCAAGTTCACTGACAAATAAACAGCCATGAAATCTTGAATGATGAAAGATTAGAACATGCATATTCAAGTGGGGCCTCATTTTGGTTTCCTTGTCACAATTCTCACTCAGTTCTAGCTCTCTATTGTATGTTATTTGTATGCATTTTGAACATTGACTGGGGGTAGGGAGTTATTGGTTTTGTATTGGAGTTTTATTGTAAGCCACTCAGAATTACCAAGAGTGAGTGGAATGGTCATGTAAAAATTTTTAATAAATAAATTGAGGCTATTTAATTCTAAGCCAATCTATTCATACCATTTAAATATGGGCATTTTTTTAAGCTTTCTTTTTTTTCTCCAATGTTCACTAAAAGACTGATAAAAATTGAACATAGAGTGAAAAAAAAGCCTTGCATTTCCTCGTATTGTTACCCTCTTTTCCTCTGGGCATGAAATATACCACTTGCTGGCTTTTATGTGTGCTTTATTTTATTATTTCTCCTTCACATTTTCTCATTCTTAGCCAAATTAATAATAGTCAAATATAGCACTGATTTCAGATCTGCATGAAAAGAGGGAAGAAGTAGATAAACACAGATATGTGTTGAGTTTCTGTTTATACTTTTGTTGCTTCTCCAACTAATAGATGAAATAAAGTGTAGGGATTTTTGTAGGCAATTAAATGCTTGCATTAAATTTTTACTCTCAACATAAACCACCAGTGTGTAGTTAGCTGGAGCTTCCTCTGATCATCTCCATGACTTAGGGATACTTGTCTAGGCTGAAGTCTAGATACTTGTGATGTCAAGGTGAATAATGAAGGGGAAGGGAGGTAATTCATAGCCAATGATATGTGCTCAGTGTTAAGGCTGAAATACAGGAGGGTGAACATAGATGAATCTGCATTCATTACTGGGGTATTGGAGTGCAAAATGAATTTTAAAAAACCTGTAGTAGATTTCTTTGTAAATATACTCATCAGCTTTTTTGAAATCAAAATATTTATTCATAGAGACTGTTCAGGGATCTTTTGCTCTCATTCTGCCTTCTAATCCACTACTGCTGTTTGAGGTATGAATTGGATTATGTTAGATTATCATGTTCACTTTGTTATAGTGTAAAATCACAGAAGAATATTGCCCAGTGCACAAAGAAATTCATCTTTCTTCTACCAAATTCAACATTCCAAATTAATCTCCTGCCTGGAAATATAGCCAGAACATTATTTTTTACACTATATATAGGAAAACTCTACACAATTTGATTAAGGATGGCCAGCCTAGTTTGCTTTAATTTTGTGTACATTGCTTGTAAATATGTTTATTCCTAACCCCATTCCATTATTGCTATTTCATCAAACGTCATCACACCCCAAAATGTTATGTATCTCTTTAGGTAACTTGGTTGATTTAAAAAAAAAAAAGTGGAAACTGCAATTGCATGAAAAATGCCAGGAAGAATATACAGTTTACTCCTCAACTCAACTGTAATTGAGACCAGAATTTTCATTGCAAGTCATTGCAAATCGAACCAGACACAAATTTAGAATGGTTTTTAATGATGCTCATTAAGCAAATCAACATAGGCATGAAGCAAATCACATGGTTCTTAAAGAAATACAGCTTTGCCAATGGGTATTTTTTGCCATTGTAATGGTCATAACTGCAAGTACAAGTTGTAAGTCACATTTTCCAAGGCCATTATAATTTTCAATAAATGAAAAGTCATAAGTTCAGGACTACCTTTATGCGTGTTTGTGTGTCCATTAATTCATATTCTTTCAATGACAGTTTGAAGTTACAGCAGCATTAAATGAAGGGACCTACAACTGGTCCTGGAGCAACCTCTTCAGAGAACAGAGAGAAGAGCTCTTAAGGTTGTTTGCTTAAATGCAAGAAAGAAGGATAAGACATGAATGAGAGGGCTATTTGGGTTAGTTAGAAAACTTAAGAAGAGAATTTCAGTGAACTCTTTGAAATATAGATTGTTTGAAATTTGAAATAAGACCTGAGGAGAACACTACTTAATCAGACTTACTGTAAACTAATGAATATTCAGAGCATTCCTATATGTGCCATTTGAAAGGGAAAAGCAAATTTTACTAGAATTTACTTTCAAATAATCCTGCATAGAATTCTGCCACAAAAAACATAGCTTGATTTGATCACAATCCTATAAATTTATGATCAGAAGGAAGCCTTTTTCAGCAAAATGAAGTTCAATGTAAAGCTTCCCCAAATTACCTCAGATGCTGCCAGAAGAGAACACAACTTGGAGCCCTCCACTAGTTTTGGACTACAACTCAGATTTTCCAGCCAGCATTTCTTACCCCCAGTAGGGCAGTGGTCCCCAACCTTTTTTGTACCAGGGACCAGTTTCACGCAGAAACACTTTTTCAAGGACCAGCAAAATCAATTCTTCCCCAATAGTGAAGGGCTTCTTAGCTTTAGCAATGCAGTCTGCGAAGTTAGGCGCGGAAGTTAGCGTGGAAGTTAGGCGAGGGTGGAAGTGGTTGTCTTTCAAAATAAGACNGGCCCGGTACAAAATGATCCACGGACCGGAACCGGTCCGGGGCCCAGTGGTTGGAGACCCCTGCAATAGGGGGTTGGAGTGCTGGATATGTTTACAGTTGTTCTTCCTGAATTACTTCTTCACCCTGCTCTGCTACAATTGCCATCACTTCCCTCATGCTGGCTTGAAATGGTGGACATGTAATCCACTTTATCAGGAAAATTACAGGCAGGGAGATTAACCTGCATTGTAATTATTATTTCCTCATTCTGCACGTGATCTTGTATAAAAATATACTGTACATCCTTCTTGCTTTATCAGAATAAAAGTTTCCCTTCTTTTTTCTGACTTATTTCAAAAGAGAAAGATTTTAAATACTTTTTTTTTCATAGTAACCTCTAAGATTTCCCCATTTTTTTCAGATTATTGAGGAAAGATGGTCAGGGATTTTTTTTTTCCTCTTCCAAATAGGAGACTTTGTATTTCAAGTGTTCCTAATGTGGTTGTGTAAACAACTTCACTTGGCTGGTTTTCCTATTTGACCAAGCATTTGTGGTGTACTGGTTGAATCCTCATCACAAATAATCCAGTTCACAATTTGTATTAAGTTATGCCTTGATGCAATAATTTTAAGTGATTCATAAGAATCTTGAATGTTCTGATCATGAAGTACCTGGAAGAAAAGGCTGTGCTAAATGCTTGATGGCCAGTTTCTTCCAGCCATTTATTTTTGCAGTCCTAGGGAGATAACAAATTGTAAGAATATTAATTTCCTTGATAAACCAATGTTTCATTTCTGCTTGAGAGTCATGCAGCCTATTCAACACACTTAAGAATCAGCTTCAATTGAAGCAGCTTATCAACTTTACAAAATAAACCATATCTAAGTTAATATAAATACTACTATCAGCTATTGATTCTTTGGGGGTTACGAAGTGTACTTCTCAAATATTTTATTTTTAGCATTGAAAGATTGGAAAAGTTGTTCTTTTCCATATGTTTAGTCTCAAACATTATTGTAATCCATATTCTAATAATACCAATGATGTGTTAGATTTTCCATATAGCATTTATTTCCATTTAAATTAAATGTAAAGAGCTGTGGTGGTGCGGTGGTTAAAACACAGTTCTAAGGTATTTCTGCTGACTGCCAGCTGACTGAAATTTGGCAATTTGAATCTCACCAGGCTCAAGTTTGACTCAGCCTTCCGTCCTTCTGCTGGTAAAATGAGGACCCAAATTGTTGGAGGCAATATGCTGACTCTGTAAACCGCTTAGAGAGGGCTGTAAAGCATTGTGAAGCAGTATATAAGTCTAAGTGCTATTGCTATTTAAATGCATTTATTCCTTTAAAAGAAAGTCCATGTTCATGCTAAGTGCTATCAGCCTAAAAACAGATGCTTTCTTCTGGCAAAGGAACATACACTATTTTTTTATATGTAAATATGCATATAAAATATGCAAAATCTCAAACCAAATCATTGTGAGCATGCTCAGTGGCTACAAAGTGCTCACTGATTCTTAAGGGTAGAAACCTTGCATGAAAGGGAAATGGATGGTAAGAAACCTGTTCCGTCCGGAAAGAAGTGCGTGAGACCGGATTCCAAACAACAACTCTTTATTTCAAACCGCTAGGTAAAGAAACAGAACATAGCCCAAGCCGCGGCAGCCCTTTATA